>OW569404.1:65956160-66238660 GCA_937654795.1 Cistogaster globosa
CAAATAATAAAATTTTGATTTTCCAATTACCTCTCGTTCGAATTTGGTTCATTTATTCCAATGCATTTCAACATACAAATTCATGTCATCATCTAGAGAAAAACTTCGGAAAATTTTTAAAATTATTATTTTTTTTTATAATATAATTGTTTTTTATGAACTTTTTTTCAGGCGCATACAAATTTGTGTCTTCCGTAACATAACTTTAAAAAAGTGAGATATATACTGGAACTCTCATATATAAGGACACATTGCTTTTGACGTGAGAATGATATTAAGGAGAATCTTTTTTTATTTGATTGGAAATTGCGTCATTATTTACATAAACAAAAATCAAATTATAAAATCAAATTTTATTATTTGTGGCTGCTCTCCCAAAATTTCGAAAAATTATGTTAAAATTGTCCAATTGAAGGAAAGTAAAAATACTAAAAATACAATAAAAGTTTTATAAATTAAGAAAAACGAATTAAAATCAAATAGCAAAAAATCTGCAACACATGGACAAGGGTTTAGTATATCCTTTTCACAACAATTCTGAGAATACATAGCTTTTTTACAGTAGTCTTCTTTTCCTTACTCCAGCTTTGGGATCTTAGAACGTATAGGGTAAAATCAAAATTTCGATGTAAAATTGGTCAAATTCAAGTACCTCCACTTTTTACAAGGATGACCAATTTTATACGAAATTTGGTGCAATCGTAACGACAAATAATAGTAAGCTTAAACAAAAATAAAAAAAAATTATACATACATATATTGCTTACAGCCATACCTAAACAAGAGCGGAAATCATTTGTTATTCGTACATTTTGTATGTATCCTACCGAAACAACGTGCCCGCAACGCAACGTCAATTCTTTGTAATTAGAAAGTCCAATTTTGACAAGGAGTTTAATAATAATTTAAAATAAACTTAAGTTCAAATTATTCATTTTTGTTTTTTATATAAAATTTTTATGTACACAACACAAATTAAATTGGTTTTATGTTAAAATTATCAGGGAAGTTATATTTATTTTTTTAATAACCCTGTTTTGTTCATTTTGACATAGCGTTGGCGCTTTTGTTTAGGTATGACAATTCAGCGTAAGAGCTATGTGGAAGAAAACGATCCGCTTTCCGCTATTGTTTAGGTATGTCTCTTATTAACACTTTTTCTAGAAAAGAAATAGGATTAATAGCCCTTTTTTGGCTAAAATACACAAAAAGGCAATAATTTTGGAATTTTCAAATTAAAAATCGTATAATTTTTAAGTCAGAAAAGATATCATCTTAAAAGTTTTCCAAAACAATTTTAATTTTGCTTGCTAACTATGATAAAAAGTTTACAGAAAATTGTACCTAATATTAAAAAACGTATAGGGTAAAATCAAAATTTCGATGTAAAATTGACATTAAAATGACATTAATTGATTTGCATGACTTTAATGGCTTCTGCATTAATGATTTATGACCGTTGCATGATTTTCCATACATTTCATGCACTTTTTGGCCGGAACGCACAGTTCCTATATACTTATCTCTCCAGTTTAATCAATCATCAACAAAAATTTAAATAATTGCCCAAAAATATTAATGGTCCTTTTGAAGCAACAATAAAAACCAGCGAAGATAAAACCGAGTGTCTCTGTAAAAGGAGAGCAAAATACTCACCACAATCTGCATACAAAAAGAAAAAAATGAGGTAAGCCACTTAATAAAAGTTCAAAGTTATCAGTCTAAAACAGCAAATATACCTACATACTACTTAAAACTAAAAAGTGCAGAAATTTAAAGAAAAAAGGAAAAGAGTGCTAAAACGCAATTTTAAAATCAGAAATAAAATAATTAAAATTATTTGGTTAGTGGAATAAAGTTCTGTGCCAAATATTTGGAAGAAAACTGTTAATAAATACATATGTATATAAATACATACATATTTACATACTTATGTGTAAAAATGCCGGTACGTACGGTACTTTTTTTAAGAAAGAAGATCAGAAGTGAAAGTGAAAAGAATATACGTATGTACGTTTACACGTGTACATATGTACATATAGTAAAGAAAAAGTTCTTAAAGGATAAAAGTAAATACATACATACCTACGGTTGTGCATAATAATTAAATCCTACATATGTACATACATACATATGTATATAATTGGTTAAATTAAATAGAAGAGAGAAAAGGCAATTTAAAACAAGAATTAAGTCATACAATTTACAAAAGTACATCTACATACACATGTACAGAAAAAAAATTCAAAAAATTTAAAGTTAACAAATTCTGAAGTTGTTTTGTAATGGTACATAGAAATTTCTTCAATACCAACTTAACAAGTGTCAAGGGAAAATTTTGTACATATCTATATATCAAGAAAACAAGGTATTTATTTTATTTATGCACATACATATGTAAATACATACATACCAACAAATGCTTACTTAAATTATTTTCTATATCACATGCAGAACAAATGTAAATGGATGCCGCTATATCCAAAATAAAAAACCCTTTAAGTTCTAGAAATTTTATTTGTGCATTCTCTTTAATGTTTCATTTGTGTGGCGAAGTCTATGTTGTACAATTGTGCTATTTTTTCGTTTTCTCTTAAAGTTTAATCTACATACATATTTTTTAATTCATTAAAAAAAAGAATAATCTTTTAAAAACAGAACATACAGTCCACTAAAAGCAAAGAAAAGAAAGTAAAATTTTACTATTAAAGTAATTCACAGTAAAATCTGAAATTATAACTACACTTGTTAAAAAATGAACAAACAGAAGATATTTTAAAACGATTAAGAGAACAAAGAACATATTGGATTAATTTTAAAATTTAAAAACAATAGCGTGAGTGTTTCAAATTAATATTTAAATTTAATTCTGAAAACTGGAAATAGCTAAATTAAAATTTATTCTTAAAAAATTGATAGCATAAAATTTTATATAACAAGAATTAAAAATGAAATATTTTAAGAAATTGGTTTAATTTATTGTTCTTAAAATATCTCTTTATGATTTCCCACCCTTCAATTACTCAGCTTAAAACAATCTTATTTAACTCTTAACAGTCCACCCTAAATACGGGCGTTAGGCACGACGTAATTTAGCGTCTAGTTTTTACGCTGTAATGAGTAACTTAAATACGAGCGCCAACGTTGTGAAACGAACAGTATTGTTTACTTATCTTATTTGCTAAAAACCATAAAATTAAAATAATTAGGAGAGATAAAATAGCGAAATTGACCTTAAAGTAGCTGTAATGTCATTACTGTTGGAAATACTTTTGTATGTACCACAAAAAAAAACAATAACAACACTTCACTTCACTTTTTACGCGCGTCAAAATTTGATTTTTCAATTGTTCAACGTTAGCGTCGCGCTATTTGGGTTGGTCTCATACATTTTGTATGGGCATGAGAATTTTTGACAGTTAAATAACGTCTTACGCTCGTATTTAGGGTGGACTGTAAGAAGAAAAAGGTAATTTAAAGAAATTGTATTTCATTTTATATGAAATTTTTCTCTTATTTATTTACAAACATTATACTTACTCTTTGCATTATACTCACTCATTCAAATGTACCTACCTCCTTTAATGTATTTGTAATCAGCAAATGATACATCCAAAAAATTGGCTTAGTTCACAGTTACCAGAACAAAAATAAAATTACGCTCGAAAAATTCACTAAGTAAGAATGATAAACTTACATTTTTTTTAAGAGAAGTAGCACTTCAGGCAATAATGCCTATTGAGTTATTTTTTGTAACCGTGCTACATTTTTTAGGAAAGGGGTAGATGAGAGATAAGATAGGTGGTGAAAAGGAAAGATAGATAGATATATCCATTTTATTAGTTATTTTACTTCGCCGGCAAATATGCAATGAAGAAGTACCGACGAAGGAGGCTGCATGTTTAATGTTAATTCTGAATATGTATTTATCCCGTTAAACAGAAACAAACATTTTTATTTTTTGGTCGCCGCAGGAGTTGAACCCTGGCCAACCAGGTTAGTAGTCAACGTGCTTACCGCTTTGACTACAGCAGCCACATACACATACATAATAAATGAGTTATAGAAAACGAAAATTTTTTTTAAACTAAAATAATAAAGTAAAATTTAAAAATTTTGAAGGGAAAATAACTCCACCTGAAAAATAAAACATAATTTATTTTTTTTTAAAGAGAAATAACTCAAACATTAGATAAATTTTTTTTTCAATCTCATAACATGTATGATTAACGGATCGCTTTGCTCTGTATATTTATCTGATTATTTTGAAAGCTGTGCAAATTATTGAAAATAAACTTATGGAATTTTGTATTGGAATTAGTTTATATTCATTTTAAAACTAGAAAATTTTTTGTGCTATCACTCATAGCCACTTTCACTGAATATAAACAAATTTTACAAAGTTTCTTCCTCGACTTTGTATACTCATAATTTTTTTAAAGATATGTAGTGCTATTACTCATAACCCTATCCAGCGAATATAAATAAAAAAACATTATTTCTAATTTTATTCTCTATATTTTTATTTCGTCTATTGGTTTCTCTTGTTAATGTTGTTATTCAATAAACAACTTTTCCCTTAGTATACAAAAACGTAATCCATTTAAATTCAACACTTTTTCATCCCTCTGAAGTGTAAAAAGTGATATAAGTCCATACAACTTCTTATATTATAATTGTTGTTTCATTCCCTAAACCCTACAACTCCCGACATAAAAAGTCCTTATTTTCCTAAACTTTTGTCAAATACTTATCTCTTTATTCAGTTATAATACGTAAATAGGCCTAATACATCACGTAGTGATTACAATCCCTCTCTCAAAGAACATTTTCAGTTTGATTGCGATCATTTATTGAAATTTTGTGAAAAGTTTAATACAACCCCAGTTGAAGACCAAAGTGGAAAAATTCTCCAGGTCAAATTGAAGGATTTAAATACAAGGTGGGGAAGAGTATTAACTAAAAGTACTGAAGTTACTCAAGAATTCAGGCAAGAGGCTTACTACCAGTGCAGCTCACAGATTTTGGACTTAATGAAAGTACTCCAGTTAGATAGCCCAAGTAACCCGAGATTTCAATCGACTTACCGATATTCTTCGTACCATATTGCTTCTGGTCAAACTTTCGTTCAAAAAGCTCAGTAAATTGCATAAAACGCCTTCCTGTGACACGGAAGTGTTTTTAGGCAGCTATGATCATTGACCCTCGTTTCGTGACATGTTCACTGCTGTGTACATTAATCACACAAGACTTACCGCGGTCACGGAATTCTATCACCTTCGAAATAAAACGAAAGGTGAGGCAGGAGCAATAGTGAAGCGATATCCCTTATCACATGATAACTTTGAGCTTGCGTGGAACGCACTTAAAACACGTTATGAAAATAAACGTGTCTTAGTCGGCAATCAAATACAAATTATTTTCATCATCATTTCATCTCATCAACAAAAAGGAAGATAGCGAATCAACAAGAAGAATTCAGTCGTCTGTAAATGATTCGTTGGCTACCCTAAGAACTCTTGGTGTCGAAGTAGAGAGCTGGGATCCGATTCTCATTCGGTTGATTTCAACTAAACTCCCAGATTTAACTCTAGCCCTTTGGAAACACTCGCTTACAAATCCCCGTGAGCGTCAAAAATGGACTCAGATTTCGCAATTTCTGATTGATAGGTATGAAGCAGTAGAACGGTTTATTAGCATAAAAACTTCGAAAGTTTGCTTCAGTATCACAAACCCAGCTAAACCAAAAATACAAACGTACATATCTCAAGAGAATTTTTACTCGCCTTCTTTCAAGTTATGCAATTAAAATCAATCTCTTAGAATATGTCCTTAATTCCGTTCTTTCATGGTACAACAGAGATTCGATTTCGTTTTTAAAAACAAGTTTTGTAACAACTGTTTAGCCTTATCCCACCTTAAGGCGAACTGTGGTAGTAAACATACTTATCTCTATTGCAAGAAGTCCAATCACACCCTGTTGCGTATGAAACAAAAAACTCAAAAATCGAAAACACTCGGCACAGAAATAGTTTAAACGTTACCACTGAAGGTAATGAGAAGTCACTCACAGAAGAATCTCAACTTAACCTTTCTCGCTCATTACGGACATTTCATGCCAATTGCTTTGTAAGCAATGAAAATATTTTATTACGTACAGCACTCGTACAAATAGATCACAGATGGGAACTCTTTACAGTTAGACAACGCCTTCGAATTCCGTTTCAAAAGTCTCATTTCCAAATTATTGGTATTGGTGTTCAACAACATTCGGCTACCAAAGAATGTGAGGTGGTTTTATATGCAAGAATACACACTCTCCGAGTTCCTATAAAAGTAATAATATTGCCTAAGTGACAAGATACTTTCTCTCCTACTCTTTCAAAGTCCCTTACTCTCTTAAGCTTGCTAATTTAGATCTGGCAGACCCGACCTTTAACAAATCGTCTCAGATAGATCTTGTTCTAGACAATGATTATGAGCGCTTGAGGGAATTAAAAAGAATATTTGTGGTAAAACTTCTGCTCATAACACCATCTTTGGATGGGTGCCCAGTGGTCCCATAAAACCTCAGACAATTTAGGCATTCACAACGTCAGTGATTCCATTTGACACTGTTGATCGCAATAATATCTTAAGAAAATTTTGGGAAGAAATTTCTCTAACTCGGCCAAAATCATCTGAGGATGAGATCTGTGAAAATTTTTATATGAAAACAACTACACGAAATAAAGATGGTAGATATATTGTTCGACTACCTTTCAAGAACGAATATCTCGGCAAAGTCTATTTAGGCTCATCTCGGTACATAGCCTTAGCTCAATACTCCAACATAGAAAAAACCCTATCCAAAGATCAAAAACTTCAAGAACAATACAGAACAGTTCTTAATGAATATATTACACTAGACTACATGGAAGAGACCTCATCATGTGAAATTTTTACCCAAGGTAAATTTGAATCCTTCTATTTACCGCACCATACAGTTGTGCGCCCAGACCACAAGACAACAAAAGTAAGTGTCGTTTTCAATGCCTCAAGAAAAACTAAATCAAAATATTCGCTTAATAACATTTTGTATACTGGCCCAACCTTGCAGAGTGAGTTAATATCTGTAATACTCAATTGGAGGAAGTATAAATATGTTTTCAGTGGTGACATACAGAAAATGTATCGTAAAATTCAAGTTCATTCAGCAGATAGACTCTTTCAAAAAATTTTATTTCAGACCCAAGTTGATAGCCCAGTTAAAGATTACTAACTGAAAACAGTAACATTTGGTGTAAATTGTGCCCCATACCTCGCGATGAGAACTCTTCTTCAGCTTGCATCAGATTAAGAATCGGTGTAACCTAAGGCAGCATCAGTTCTTCGTAGTGAAACGTATGTTTATGACATCTGTCTGGAGGTTACTCATTAGAAGAAACCGCTCTCACTCAAACTTAGCACATCGGTGCATTAGAATCAGCTGGGTTCCCACTTAAAAAGATCACTGCAAATTATTCCACATTCATAAAGAGGACTCATACGATAAAGATTTTCTTCGATTTCACGACACAAGTGCCCCTAAAGCTCTTGGTATCAAATGGAACGCACTAACAGACTTATTTTCTTATACTTTTGTTCCAATTAATCAATCCATAAATATAACAAAGCGGCAAATTCTCTCTCTGTCGCGAAACTTTTTGATCCCGCTGGGAGGATTGCACCCATTGCAATTAGAGCAAAAATACTGATGCAACGGCTATGGCTGGGAGAAATAGGCTGGGATGAAGAAGTTTCTTTAGACTCTCTACAAAAATGGAATGAACTCGTAAAAGATCTGTCACAAGTAAAACAGATTTTTATCTCCCGTTGAATACGCTATTGTCCAACAGAATTAGTTCAATTACAAGGGTTTTCCGATGCCTCCAAGGCAGCATACTGTGCAAAATTGTATATTAGATTTCAGAATAAAGTTGGTAATACCTCTTCAAGCTTATTAATAGATAAAAGTAAAGTAGGCCCTATTCAGACGGTCTCTCTTCCTCGTTTAGAACTGAATGTTAACTATGTGATTTCATCCTTAAAATTCAATGTTAGCGAAGCAAATCTCTGGACAGATTCCTCTATAGTACTAGATTGGCTCTCAAAGCCACCATCAACATGGTAAACCTATGTAGCGAATCGGACTTCTCAAATTCACAAAATGGTACCCGACGAAACATAGCATCATATTCCTACTAATGACAACCCTGCAGATATTGCAACCCGTGGTTGCCAAGTCAAAGATATTATTCAGAATACCTTATTGTGGCACGGGCCACAATGGTTAACAAAACCATCAGCAGAATGGCCTAAACGGAATCCATTAAAACCCGCTGCAGACCCTAAAGTAACGCAATCTATGCACGTTGCAGTTGGAAAAGACGACCTATTAAGCAACTTTTCGTCATATAAAAGAGCTCTTAGAGTTTAATGATACGTTTTTAGATTCTTCAACAAATGTATAAAAAACTTCAGGTCAGATGTCCCTCTTAATATGTCAAGCAATTTAACTCAGAGCGAAATGAAGTCGGTTATATGTCGACTCATCATGCTTACACAAAAAACCTTTTATTTTGATGAATATAAGCGTTTATCTAACTTCCTACCATTAACTGATAAAAGCTCACTGAAAATGTTAAACCCATTTATTAAGACAAACTTAATTATACGGGTAAATGGTCGCTTAAATCAGCCTGCCCTCCCTTACAATGAAGGTTATCCTATAATACTACCAGGTAACTCACGATTATGTAAGCCTTATCTTACTCATCTTCATAAATTTCTTCTTCACGCGGAATGTAGTTTAATGTGCAGAATGACACAAACTAAATTTTTCATTTTTAGGCTCAAACCTCGAGTAAAGGCAATCATTCGCAATTGTAAAACATGTATAATACACAGGATATAAGCATGTTCAAAGATAATGGCACCATTTCCACCGGAAGGATGCAATTTATCATCACCGTTCCAAATAGCTGGCATTGTTTTCGCGGGGCCCTTTCAGCTCAACGTTACGCCATTACGCATATACACTTTAGTTAAAGCGTGCGTTAGCATTTTCGTTTGTTTTAGCACAAAATCAGTGCATCTAGAGCTTTGCTCGGACCTTTCCTCATCTGCATTCCAAGCGGCGTTCGCGCGATTTGTTGGGAGGCTGGGCCTACCCCAAAGGGTAATATCTGATAACGGAAGAAACTTTTTAGGAGCTAGTAGAATACTCAACCAAGAATTTGGCACATTTTTAAGAACAGCGGCTCAGGATGCATCTCAAAAATATATTACCCATGGGTTTGAATGGCAGTGTATCCCGCCACACGCACCTCACATGGGTGGCCTATGGAAAGCCACAGTGAAAAGCTTTCAGTTTCATTAAAAGCGAATAACTGGCGCTCAAGGCTTGACGTTCAAGGAATTTTCTACTGCCCTGTCTAGAATTGAGGCTGTTCTGAACTCTCGCCCCATTTCAGCATTATCAGAAGACCTATCAGATTTAACAGCTCTAACTTCCGGTCACCTCCTAAAAGGAGCTCCATTATTGGCCTTGCCGGAGCAAACCTATGCTACTATGTCTGTCATAAACCGATGGGAGAAGTTAAAAATTCTCTATCATCAATTCTCAGTACGATGGAAAGAGGATTACCTCAAATCTCTCCACAAACGAAATAAGTGGAAGACTTCAGCCCCAAACTTGCAGGTAGGTGATCTTGTCGTTGTAATGGATGATTTACAACCTCCTCATGAGTGGCGGTTAGGAAGGGTTCAACAGAAACGCACAGGTCCAGATAATAATGTACGTATCGCCGATGTGCACATAGCCACAGGAATTATTACACGCCCAATTATGAAGCTTTGCTATTTACCATTTTTGAACGATAAAAATTCTCCCTCATTTTGCATTATGTCTAACATCATTCTATACAAATCTCTATATTTTTTAAGATTTTTTCCTTTAACTATAAAATAGCACCAGTCATCTTAATCTTAGCTCATTCGTTTATAACTTTCATTCACTAATAGCTTTTGTTTAATTAACTCTAGAAACAACCGTCGCCTGACAGAAACTCGCCAAAGCAACAGCCGTAGTGCTCGCAGTTACCAGTTACATCGGGACTCTAACGTCCATAAGTGTGTCCTTTGCAAGATATATCATGCACTACGAATCTGCAGGAAGTTCTTGAAGATGAGTATTAAAAACAGGAAAGAACTCTTTGACAGACATCGCTACTGTATAAATTTTCTCGCTCAAAGCTCTGATCTGCGAGCATGTACATCAATAGACACGTGCAAAAAATGTGACAGATTCCACCATACTTAACTGCACCCAAAACCACAACGACACAGCGTCGCTAAAACCATTAACAACAAACGTGATATTGACGTCAAAAGCCATTACCACAACAACAAAAAAAGGAGGAAGCTACCGTGTCCAGCACTTCAAATACAAAATCAATTGTAGAAGCCATCAGATCGTTGGCTAATGTTTTTTGAGCCTCCGACCGGTCATCTTCTGTTGCCTAGGGGCAAGGCCGGCGCCATGTACAAACTTCATTTGTACAAAAAAAATATATTTCATTTTAAAAACAACGGACATTAATTTTATAAGTATTATATTGCATTTTAATTTAATGAAAATATCGCTTACCTTTTTAAATAAGTTGTAACATTGAATTCGCTTACTAATTAGTAACTAATTTGGTTTATGCGGTATCTAATTTAAGAAAAAATATCAATTGAAATTTAAAGCTTGTGCTGTTCACATCATTAAATTTTCCTTAAAAATATAAGTTTGGAAGAACCAGAATTATAACCCTAAAAGTGTAAAACTTAAATTTTTGAACTCAGAATTCGTTTAAAATAAGATTTTAAGCCCTGGAAAATTACTCAATATACGTACATATATCTTGAAAAAAAAGAAACCGAATTTATCGTTGCTTACTCAAGAAGAAATAAAAACACATATGTGCATATGTATACCTACCTATTAACCTGAAAAGAAGAAATCCAACTTACCTGTAAAAAAAAAAGATACTTACTACTGTTCTAGCGAGCCAACGAAACCTGCAAATAAATTCTTACCAAAATAAGTACTTTATAAAACCCAGCCGCATATCTCAGTATATAGGAACTGTGCGTTCTGAACCACTTCCGGACAAAAAGTGCATGAAATGTATGGAAAATAATGCAACGATCATAAATCATTATTGCAGAAGCCATTAATGTCATGCAAAAGCAATTAATGTCATTATTAATGGGTCATAAATTAGGGGGAGTGTAAAAAAGGGTCTAGCACCTGTCTCATTAACATAAGGAAGTCATAAATGTGTGCACGTGCAGGTGTTCATTTGTGTATATTGGTGGGAAAAAGAAAATATGTTGATTTTTGTTTAAGGTTTTATTGAAATGATCGTGATTTGAATAATTAAAAATGCAGGTGTGCATTGATTATGTGTAAGTGGATGGAATAGTATTATGGTATGTACTGATATTGTATATAGGGATTTGGAGATGAAAGGAAACTATGTTAATTTCTGCTTAAGGTTTGATTGAAATGATCGTGATTTGAATAGGGTCAATAGTAGTATTGGGGAGTAAAAATCTTTATTGAATAATTAATGAATACCTAAGCACGTGTGTCATTATAGAATGACGAGGGTTGAAAATGTAAGATGAAGGTCATTGAATTAAGATTCTTGGTTTTCATTAAGCGCAAGCGATATGTGACCGGAATGCTTAAGAAAAATTTTGTTTGGTGTAAAAGAGGTAAGATAAGTGCAGGTGTGCATTGATCTTAAGTACGTGGAAGGAATGTTAATGTAGTGATCTTGTGTTTAACTTTGATTTCTGTTTAATTTTAAGGTTTGATTGAAATGATCGTGATTTGAATAATTAAAAAGTGTTAATAGTAATATTGGGGAAGTAGAATTAATTTATTGAATGATTAATAAAGGTTTTCTTGTTTTTAAATGTACTTTTTTTATGCGTGGATGTAATAGTATGGTGGTATGTACTGATCTTGTGTATAGGGATTTGGTGAGAAAAATAAATGTGTTTAAAAAGTTTAATCACGTAGGCCATTGAAGAATGACAAGGGTTGGAAATGTAAGATGAATGCAGGTGTTAAGGATATTGAATTTTGATTTTGGTTTTCAATAAGCAGAAGCAATATGAAAGAAAAACAATAAAAAAAATATTGTTTTTAAATATTTAAAATCTAAAATTTGTATGCAATAAGAATTTTATTGTTTTGTTTTTTAAGAGTAATTAATTCTTCCAAATAATTGCTTAAATGCAAAGTGCTAGATGACATGGGTTGACATATTAATAAGTGTGACAATGTGATCACAAGTATATGAAAGGAATAGGGAAGTCAAACACAGCAGGTGTGTTGAGACACAGTTATGTTGAAAAATGTAAAAAATGCTAACAAGTGTAGTTAGAGATAGCTAAGAAATTATAAGTATTTTACTCATTAGGAAAAATTAACAATTATGGTGAAGGTCGCTAAATTTGGATTTTTTTTTGTTTTCAAGATAAATAAATTCTTTTAACTAATTGCTTAAATGTGAAGTTCTAGATGACGTGGGTTGACATATTGATAAGTATGTGGCAATCTGCTATCACAAGCTTATAAAAGGAATAGATTTCTTGTTACTTATGTACATATGTAACAATGTGATGAGAATTCTTAAGAAATATTTTGTTTAGTGTAATGTTCACTATCATTTATGTATATAAAAAGAATTGTAAACATTAAAAAGGGGAGGTGTATAGAGATAGAGAGATAATAAAAATTAGAATTTATTTGAGTGATTTTACTGAATCGCTCATTTCTAGACGATAGTTATGATTTGTTTTAGAGGTACAAATAAAGTAACAAAAAATAATAAAGGAATTACTCAACAAATAACATTCATCAAGATTCTGCTAGACAACAGATCGTACTAAACAACAAATCACGATAGCAACAGATCCTGCTAGTCAACAGAACCTGCTAAACAACAAGTCCTGCTAGCAACAGATCTTCCCCATTACAAAGTGCCTAAGAATGAGACCAAAAAATCCCCTACCAACAGAACCTTAGAAGGAAATGGAATCTAGCTTAGAAGACAGGATAAAAATTTTAGCTGAATTAAGGAAGCTTATAGGTATGGAAGGAACCCCTACAGGTAGGGACGTCCTTGAAAGGGCAAGGAGGAAACAATTAGATTAATCAGATTATCTAAAGGAAAATTGTAAAAATTATTCGTTAAGAAAATCAATATATATAAAGCAAAATTAAAAACAATTGATCTTTTTTTTCAATTTATCAGTCATAATATAAAGGTATACTTTATTTTGAAATGAAAATAGTAACAACAATAAAACATTGTATCTCTGCCGAAATCATTATGCACCAAAAAACTCTACATTACCTTAAAAAGTGCTTGCCATATTATGACTTACTTTTGTAATTCCCTTATATATTTACTCGCGTACGAAAAACATTACATTAGTTCGCAAAAGGAAGTAGTATTTGAACCAGTTCTTTAAGTTAAAAGCGAATACCTTTAAATACGTTCTAATGATCATCATTATTTCCTACAATAATTAATGTAATCAATTCTCAGTAATTAATTGTAAAAGTCTCATACCTTGTTAAAATCATTAGGTTGGTAGTTTAGTTGGAAAGTCCTTCTGCCAAAAATGCTTAATTCTACACTTGATTACCTTTTCTAAAATCGCTAAGTATTCGCAACGAAGATCAATTGAACACAATTTAAAAAAAAAAAAAAAACAAAATGAAAACAAGCTTATTCAGGAAGTTCGAAAATTTGGTTTCTGAAATGAAATAAAAATTCCACTTACGCTTAGGGTATTAATATCATTAGTAACAATTAGTTACAAATATAATACTTGTGCAAAAAAAAAAAATCGCAGAACACTTGCTAGTTTTATTGTTAGCGTTATTGCTGACTTTCGCATGTTACATTTCACTTGAGGAGTAATCTGTGAATATGTTTACATATATTAAGAAATAAAAGTTTTGATATATGTATACATACATTTACAAATGGTTTTTATAAATAAAACATTTCTAACATAGAACAAGGAATTGCAAAGAAGTTGAAGCTTTGTCATAGCATCTTCACTTGATTTAAAAAAAAAAAATATTATTTGGAATCCTAATTCATATATCTAAAAAAAATGTTTTCCTGTTGAAGATCGTGTAGCTGATCATTGTCATTTAACGGATGAATATAGGGGTCCCGCGCATAACAAATGTAATTTAGAGTATCAAACCGCAAACTTTATTCCTATATATATATATTTTATTTCAAAACTTTTCGGTATATGCTAGTCATTTCTTCATTAGAGAACTTTCATCTATTGAAGGTGATATACTAAATATAGTTACTTCAAATAAAGAATTGTATCTATTTACATATATCCAAAAAAAATTTTAGTTAATGATGATGATAATGATGATGAAAAAATCAACAGAACAATGTTTTCTATATTCTTTTCAGTTTATGCCATCAAGTTAAAACAAACTAGCTAGCTACTTGTTCGACTATAAAATCAGTTTATCAAAATCATAATGAATTCATCTTAATGAAGCGTAAAGGTGTCCTTTCGTATGACTAATTAGATTCAATAAATTGTCTCGAGGAAACACAGCTACCACATCGATCATGTTTCTTCAATAACATTACTAATGAGTAGTGTAGTGAAGATGATTATAAACACGCTGAACAGGTTTGGGTAACATTCAAATGTAACACACTTTTGAACTAATTTTTATTATATTTAAAAGTAAATGTTTTATTGCTTTGTAATTTATTTGAAAGTTTTCGTAATGTTTATAAATACATTTACGACTTAGATCCATATCATTATTATTATAATATCCGGGGCTATCTTGGGATGCAATGTTAAAACGAACTGAATATGGGGAGGTATTTTACAATGTTAGTGATTATCATTTTACAAAAGATTCGAGTTATCTAATGTATTTTAATGTAAATAATTTATATGGTTATGCACGAAAAATGTACGATATTCATTACGGATATACGAATCCTATATATGAGGAGAAAACAATTTTTTTTTTTTTGGAAAATGTAGATTAAAGGAAGGATGTGCGATTGCTAAGTGAATGGGATCTCACTAACTGCAATCAATACAATTTACCGAAACAATGTGGGCTGTACTAATAAATAAAACCACAACATATTACTGCAAGCCAATCTATTAAAGTTTCTATGTTCTAGAGTTATCAAAATGGAAAATGTAAAATAAGTTTGAATTATATGAATACAGACTCCTTCATATATTCTATTAAAAAAATTATTTAATATTTAAACTACTTTAGACGTATAAGAGTTTATGCTGATGCTATTTGCTTAAGACAAATTGAGAGTTATTCTACTGTTTATATAATCTCTTGAGCTGTTTAAAGAAGCTGTTTAGCTGCTTAAAGAAGCTGTTTAATTGTTTTAGTATGTGAATACTTATAATATGAAGTCAAATGTAAACGTAATGATCTTGTGTATATGAAAAAATTAGAAAACCTTAAAGCGGTAGGTTAATAGAGTTAGATAGAGAATAAGTATGATAATTTATGTGTAAGGATAGATTGTAGAACATTTAGTGGAAAAAAATAAAAATATGTTGATGTGTGTTTGAGTTTAAGATTTGATTGAAATAATCATGAGTAAAATATTAAAAAAAAGGTTAAGTATTCATATAAGAGAGTAGATAATCGTTATTAAATAAATAATAAAGCTGTTTTTTTTTCTTTTCAACTAAATTTTTAGTTTTTATGTTCTATATTTAAATTATTGTACATTATGAGCCATGTTTCGCGCTATATTCAATTACTGAATAATTAATTAGGATTTTTTTTTTTCATTTTAAATGTATTTTTAGTTTATTTTATTCTATATTTAAATTATTGAATTATTAGGAGATTATTATAATGCCTAATATCATTTGTGTATATTAAAAGAGTAGCCAACAGTAAAAGGTCAGGTTTATAGAGATAGATAATAAGAATTTAGGTGTATTGGATTTTTAATAGAATACTGCAGAGATAGATACTGAGTAAAGGTAATGACCCTATTTAAGTATGTGTGCATGTGGTCAAGGTGTGAAGGAAAGATGAGTGTGAAGGTCACTAAATTTTGATTTCATGTAAAAAAATGCTGTATCTTAGGAAAATTGTCTCTAAATATGTTGACTAGACACATATATAAATAGAGTAATTTTAAGTTATTTGAGTGATTTTAGAAAATCACTCAACCCTAGACAATAATAAAGATTTATTTTAATGCTATACAAGTTTAAATAGATTTAAAACGTTAATAGATAGTAATAAAGATATTACTATAAGCGAACATTTTCTAAAGGACTAAAATATATTTACGGGACAATGGATGACAACGATAGACAAGAAATTGAGAGTAGACTGAAAATAATAGAAAACAATGACCACAACCTTATAGAACAATCAAATAACCAGATTCAAATAAATAAACATTTTGATGAACAATTGGCGAAACTATCAAAAAATTTTGAACAGACCGAAAAAATATATTTTGAATACCAATTACTAAACAATGATTCTAAAAGAAATCGACTAGACATTCAAGATAGACATATCTCATTTCAACTTTCTAGATTAGAGAGAATTATCGATAGTGTAGAAGGAGTACTGTTGACATCAAGTTTAGGTCTTTTAAGCCAAAATATACTTACTTACGAGGAAAATATCAAAAACGACATAACTTTTGAAAAATTACAAAACATAAAAATTACAGCGGCAACATCCGGTAAAAATATCCTTTTTACTTTAAGAATTCCACAACTAACTTTTGAATCATATAATGAAATCTATGTACAACCTATTCCAAATAAAAATGAATTAGAACTTAATGAAAAATATTATAGGTATCTCAGCCTAAATAAAACTATATATTTTGACACTAATATACAGAAAAACTTAACACTTGTTAAAGATAATTGTATAGAGAATATATTAAATAATAAGAAAATGAATTGTAGTTTTAAGAAAAATCTGATAACAACTGTATTAGAAATTGATACATATTTAATATTTGCTATAAACATGAAAAACATAACTATTAAGCAAAATTGTAATAACTTACCAATAAATTTAAATGGACACTTTCTTATAAAATTTGAAAAATGTGAAATAATGATCTTGGAACATTGGTATGATAAAAAAATATATGGTGAAAACATTTTAATCCCAAACTTCTCAAAGGAAATATAAGTAAATTTAGATGAAGAGTTGCCATATAAAACTCTGTCTTATCAACATATAAAAAATATAAAATATATATCAGAAATAAAACTTAATCAAAAAACAACAAATATAACTGTGTATATTGTAGTAATAGTTGTAATATTGTTCATTTTATTATATTTGACTATAAAAATTAGATCTAAACGCACTGTAAACAAAACTATAATTGCGCTTCCCGGGATTCCTTCTGAACCCGAGAACCGATCTTCGTCCGGGGGAGTTTTACCCAACATTGTAGAATGGCACAAACCACAGAAATTCCCAATAGTTATTTGAATCTTCTGACACCACCCCCAAACTTATTCATATCACCAACATAAAACTCTAATAACAGTTTTATATTCAAGTAACAATTGAACTAATGTTTACTATAAAATGTATTTACTTTATAATGTAAGAGAATAATTGTAATATAAGAGAATAATTAACTTGACACCTTCTTGAGTTCTATTTTATGTTTATATTTGTGGAATAAGAGAATTATAATTACTTACTTACAACGCCCACTGATAAATGTATAAAACTAAGTTGTAAATTTAATTTGTTAAGCTTTTGTCTTCCTGATCTTAATAAACACAGTTCATAAATTTAACAACAATTTGTTTTATTAAATAAGTTCATAAAATTAACAACAATTTGTTTTGTTAAATAAAATTTATACATATATCAAAACTTTTATTTCTTAATATATGTAAACATATTCACAGATTACTCCTCAACTGAAATGTAACATGCGAAAGTCTGCAATAACGCTAACAATAAAACTAGCAAGTGTTCTGCGATTTTTTTTTTGCACAAGTATTATATAACTAATTGTTGCTAATGATATTAATACCCTAAGCGTAAGTGGAAATTTTATTTCATTTCAAAAACCAAATTTTCAAACTTCCTGAATAAGCTTGATTTCATTTTGTTTTTTTTTTAATTGTGTTCATTTGATCTTCGTTGCGAATACTTAGCAAACGATTTTGAAAAAGGTAATCCAGTGTTGAATTAAGCATATTTGGCAGAAGGACTTTCCAACTAAGCTACTAACCTAATGATTTTAATAAGGTATGAGACTTTTACAATTAATTACTGAGAATTGATTGCATTAATTATTGTAGGAAATAATGATGATCATTAGTACGTATTTAAAGGTATTCGCTTTTAACTTAAAGAACTAGTTCAAATACTACTTCCTTTTGCGAACTAATGTAATGTTTTTCGTACGCAAGTAAATAAATATGGGAATTACAAAAGTAAGTCATTAATTAGTCATAATTTTTTTGGTGCATAATGATTTCGGCAGAGATATAATGTTTTATTGTTGTTACTATTTTCATTTCAAACTAATGTATACCGCTATATTATGACTGATAAATTTTGCTTTATATTTATTGATTTTCTTAACGTATAATTTTTACAATTTTCCTTCAGATAATCTGATTAATCTAATTGTTTCCTTCTCCACTGTTGTCCTTTCAAACACGTCCCCAGCTGTAGGGGTTCCTTCCATACCTATAAGCTTCCATAATTCAGCTAAAAATTTTATCCTCTCTTCTAAGCTAGATTCCACTGCCTTCTGAGGTTCTGTTGGTGAGGGATTTTTTGATCTCATTCTTAGGCACTTTGTAATGGGGAAGATCTGTTGCTAGCAGGATTTGTTGTTTTGCAGGTTCTGTGGACTAGCAGGATCTGTTGCTATCGGGGTTTGTTGTTTAGTACGATCTGTTGTCTAGCAGAATCTTGATGAATGTTATTTGTTGAGTAATTCTTTTATTAATTTTTTTACTTTATTTATACCTCTAAAACAAATCATAACTATCGTCTAGAAATGAGCGATTCAGTAAAATCACTCAAATAAATTCTTATTTTTATTATCTCTCTATCTCTATACACCTCACCTTTTTAATGTTTACAATTCTTTTTATATACATAATTGATAGTGATTCTTAAGAATTTTCATCACATTGTTACATATGTACATAAGTAATAAGAAATCTATTCCTTTCATAAACTTGTAATAGCAGATTGCCACATTGTCATACTTATCAATATGTCAACCCACGTCATCTAGAACTTCACATTTAAGCAATTAGTTAAAAGAGTTTATTTCTCTTGAAAACAAAACAAAAAAAAAAAAGCAAAAAAAAATTTAGGGACCTTCACCATAATTGTCAGTTTTTCCTAATGTGTAAAATACTTATAATTTCTTAGCTATCTCTAACTACACTTGTTAGCATTTTTTACATTTTTTAACATAACTGTGTCTCAACACACCTGCTGTGATTGACTTCCCTATTCCTTTCATATACTTATGATCACATTGTCACACTTATTAATATGTCAACCCATGTCATCTAGCACTTTACATTTAAGCAATTATTTGGAAGAATTTATTACTCTTAAAAAACAAAACAAAAAATTCTTATTGCATACAAATTTTAGTTTTTAAGTATTTAAAAACAAAATTTTTTATATTGTTTTCCTTCCATATTGCTTCTGCTTATTGAAAACCAAAATCAAAATCCAATATCCTTAACACCTGCATTCATCTTACATTTCCAACCCTTGTCATTCTTCAATGGTCTACGTGATTAAACTTTTTAAACACATTTATTTTTCCCACCAAATCCCTATACACAATATCAGTACATACCATCATACTATTCCATCCACTTACACATAATCAATGCACACCTGCATTTTTAATTATTCAAATCACGATCATTTCAATAAAACCTTATACAGAACTCAACATATTTTCTTTTTTCCACTAATATACACAAATGAACACCTGCACTTCACAATTGACCTTGACGTGCACACATTAATGACTTCCTTATGTTAATGAGACACGTGCTAGACCCTTTACACTCCCCCTAATTTATTACCCATTAATAATGACATTAATTGATTTGCATGACTTTAATGGCTTCTGCATTAATGATTTATGACCGTTGCATGATTTTCCATACATTTCATGCACTTTTTGGCCGGAAGTGGTTCGGAACGCACAGTTCCTATATACTTATCTCTCCAGTTTAATCAATCATCAACAAAAATTTAAATAATTGCCCAAAAATATTCATGGTCCTTTTGAAGCAACAATAAAAACCAGCGAAGGTAAAACCGAGTGTCTCTGTAAAAGGAGAGCAAAATATTCACCACAATCTGCATACAAAAAAAAAAAAAATGAGGTAAGCCACTTAATAAAAGTTCAAAGTTATCAGTCTAAAACAGCAAATATACCTACATACTACTTAAAACTAAAAAGTGCAGAAATTTAAAGAAAAAAGGAAAAGAGTGCTAAAACGCAATTTTAATATCAGAAATAAAATAATTAAAATTATTTGGTTAGTGGAATAAAGTTCTGTGCCAAATATTTGGAAGAAAACTGTTAATAAATACATATGTATATAAATACATACATATGTACATACTTATGTGTAAAAATGCCGGTACGTACGGTACTTTTTATAAGAAAGAAGATCAGAAGTGAAAGTGAAAAGAATATACGTTTATATGTACATATATGTATGTACGTTTACACGTGTACATATGTACATATAGTAAAGAAAAAGTTCTTAAAGAATAAAAGTAAATACATACATACCTACGGTTGTGTATAATAATTAAATCCTACTTATGTACATACATACATACATATGTATATAATTGGTTAAATTAAATAGAAGAGAGAAAAGGCAATTTAAAACAAGAATTAAGTCATACAATTTACAAAAGTACATCTACATACACATGTACAGAAAAAAAAATTCAAAAAATTTAAAGTTAACAAATTCTGAAGTTGTTGTGTAATGGTACATAGAAATTTCTTCAATACCAACTTAACAAGTGTCAAGGGAAAATTTTGTACATATCTATATATCAAGAAAACAAGGTATTTATTTTATTTATGCACATACATATGTAAATACATACATACCAACAAATGCTTACTTAAATTATTTTCTATATCACATGCAGAAAAAATGTAAATGGATGTCGCTATATCCAAAATAAAAAACCCTTTAAGTTCTAGAAATTTTATTTGTGCATTCTCTTTATTGTTTCGTTTGTGTGGCGAAGTCTATGTTGTACAATTGTGCTATTTTTTCGTTTTCTCTTAAAGTTTAATCTACATTCATATTTTTTAATTCATTAAAAAAAAAAGAATAATCTCTTAAAAACAGAACATACAGTCCACTAAAAGTAAAGAAAAGAAAGTAAAATTTTACTCTTAAAGTAATTCACAGTAAAATCTAAAATTATAACTACACTTGTTAAAAAATGAAAAAAATGAACAAACAGAAGATATATAAAAACGATTAAAGCTGGATTCACCCATTGTTTCCGAACAAAATTTTTGTTCCGAAACAATTTTAGTTTTTTGAGAGTAATTTTAGTTTTCTGAGAGTTTGTTCTAAAACGATTCACCCACTTCGAACAATTTTTCTGGAAAAACAAAGCTACCATACGAAACATATGTTTAAGCGAGATGTGTTACTTTACAAGCAGGCAGCACTGTTTTGGTTTTGTTTTGTTTTGACAGACATAGTTTTGGTTTTGTTATACATAAATTCTAAATTAAAAAAAAACTTTCATAATTAAATAAAAAATGAATAAAAGAAAAGTGCTTCTTCTAATGGCTATTGAAATAAAAAAAGCTCTTTTATTGGCAATGTATATATATAAAAAGAAGATGAAATATAAAAGAATTGCAGTAAGGAAGCATTTATTAACAATTTTAAGAAGCCTTTAAGTTCCAAGCGCTCACTTCCACTCCTTCCGACGTTTTTGCTTTTAGCTGCTTTGTAACGTCTACGAACACTCTTCCAAAGTGCTTGGCATTCGATTCCTGCAATTTATTAAACACAACTTATTGAATGGTTTTGATATTCATTAACAAAATTGAACTTACTTCCCATTCCAATAGCGTCTATTGCCGACCACACACTCTGTTTAATGTGATTATTTTTGTAATTTTTGTTGCTTAAGTCATACAGGCATTCTCTACCCGGCTTTTTCATTTCTGAAATAAGCTTCAAGGCAAGGGATTCGTTGAGATCCATGACACAACTTTTTAAACTTATTTTCTTTTATTTAAAATATATAAGTATGTAAAACATATATTTTTTTAGTTTAGTAATGATTATTTGACCCTTTTTTTATTAAATTATTTTCTATTTTATTAAGCTTTGGGTCCTTATATTTATAATATTAATAAAAAAATATAAGGACCCAAAGCTTAATAAAATAGAAAATAATTTCATATATTTTTTTGCTTAAAAGATTTTTATCACAATAATTAAGCTGTGATGCTTTTTTCTTTTTTTTTCACTTTTTCTTTTTTCACTTTTTAAGAAATAGTTTTCTACAAATTTGTTAAAATTTTTAAAGAAAAAATTATTCAGAAATTAATTCAGTCAGGTTGCTTGTCAGTTTTACCTTTTAAATTTATATGCACATATACATATATTAAATACGCAATATAATATGATGTGGCAGCTCAGTTAAATTTTCTTTGAAAAAATAAAGTAGTTGGCAGCACAGTTTCATTGTTTCGGAACAAAAATTAAAATTAAACCAATTCAAGCTGAAAATGTTCCGAAGTGAGTTTAACTCTTTTTCTCTCTCTCTCTCAAAAACAAAAACGTCAAACTACATATAAAAAAAAATGTTCCGGAACAAAAATTTTGTTCGGAAACAATGGGTGAATCCAGCTTAAGGGAACAAAGAACAGATTGGATTAATTTAAAAATTTAAAAACAATAGCGTGAGTGTTTCAAATTAATATTTAAATTTAATTCTGAAAACTGGAAATGGCTAAATTAAAATTTATTCTTAAAAAATTGATAGCATAAAATTTTATATAACAAGAATTAAAAATGAAATATTTTAAGAAATTGGTTTAATTTATTGTTCTTAAAATATCGCTTTATGATTTCCCACCCTTCAATTACTCAGCTTAAAACAATCTTATTTAACTCTTAAGAAGAAAAAGGTAATTTAAAGAAATTGTATTTCATTTTATATGAAATTTTTCTCTTATTTATTCACAAACATTATACTTACTCTTTGCATTATACTCACTCATTCAAATGTACCTACCTCCTTTAATGTATTTGTAATCAGCAAATGATACATCCAAAAAATTGGCTTAGTTCACAGTTACCAGAACAAAAATAAAATTACGCTCGAAAAATTCACTAAGTAAGAATGATAAACTTACATTTTTTTTAAGAGAAGTAGCACTTCAGGCAATAATGCCTATTGAGTTATTTTTTGTAACCGTGCCACATTTTTTAGGAAAGGGATAGATGAGAGATAAGATAGGTGGTGAAAAGGAAAGATAGATAGATATAGCCATTTTATTAGTTATTTTACTTCGCCGGCATATGCAATGAAGAAGTACTGACGAAGGAGGCTGCATGTTTAATGTTAATTCTGAATATGTATTTATGCCGTTAAACAGAAACAAACATTTTTATTTTTTGGTCGCCGCAGGAGTTGAACCCTGGCCAACCAGGTTAGTAGTCAACGTGCTTACCGCTTTGACTACAGCAGCCACATACACATACATAATAAATGAGTTATAGAAAACTAAAATTTTCCTTAAACTAAAAGAATAAAGTAAAATTTAAAAATTTTGAAGGGAAAATAACTCCACCTGAAAAATAAAACATAATTTATTTTTTTTAAAGAGAAATAACTCAAACATTAGATACATTTTTTTTTCAATCTCATAACATGTATGATTAACGGATCGCTTTGCTCTGTATATTTATCTGATTATTTTGAAAGCTGTGCAAATTATTGAAAATAAACTTATGGAATTTTATATTGGAATTAGTTTATATTTATTTTAAAACTAGAAAATTTTTTGTGCTATCACTCATAGCCACTTTCACTGAATATAAACAAATTTTACAAAGTTTCTTCCTCGACTTTCTATACTCATAATTTTTTTAAAGATATGTAGTGCTATTAAGGCCGGGGCACATAGAATCCGTCATACGTTAAAGTTTGACAAATTCAACTGACAAGTAAATTAAAATATATGTTTTCTTATGAGCGTTGTCACAATCAATACGTGTCCGTCAACGCAAAGTACGAAAGCTGGTCAACTTTTAACTTTTGACGTATGTTGAATACTTTGACAACTATCAACTGCTTCTTCTTCTCTGTTTTCTGTTAACTCTAGCTGTGTTTCAATTGTGTTTTGTGATTTTAATAAAACAATTTCGATGGCAAACAATAAAAAACAAATTTAATTAAATTAACAAGTGAATAAAATCAAATTAAATTTAAAAGTGAATAAAAATAGAGAGCAAAATTTTGTTTAACATCCGTTAGCAAAGTATTCATTGTGCCAACCACATCCGTTGTTACTTTGACTTTAGTTGAATTTGTCAAAGTTTAACGTATGACGGATTCTATGTGCCCCGGCCTTTACTTATAACCCTATCCAGCGAATATAAATAAAAAAACGTTATTTCTAATTTTATTCTCTATATTTTTATTTCGTCTATTGGTTTCTCTTGTTAATGTTGTGATTCAATAAACAACTTTTCCCTTAGTATACAAAAACGTAACCCATTTAAAATCAACACTTTTTCATCCCTCTGAAGTGTAAAAAGTGATATAAGTCCATACAACTTCTTATATTATAATTGTTGTTTCATTCCCTAAACCCTACAACTCCCGACATAAAAAGTCTTTATTTTCCTAAACTTTTGTCAAATACTTATCTCTTTATTCAGTTATAATACGTAAATAGGTCTAATACATCACGTAGTGATTACAATCCCTCTCTCAAAGAACATTTTCAGTTTGATTGCGATCATTTATTGAAATTTTGTGAAAAGTTTAATACAACCCCAGTTGAAGACCAAAGTGGAAAAATTCTCGAGGTCAAATTGAAGGATTTAAATACAAGGTGGGGAAGAGTATTAACTAAAAGTACTGAAGTTACTCAAGAATTCAGGCAAGAGGCTTACTACCAGTGCACCTCACAGATTTTGGGCTTAATGAAAGTACTCCAGTTAGATAGCCCAAGTAACCCGAGATTTCAATCGACTTACCGATATTCTTCGTACCCTATTGCTTCTGGTCAAACTTTCGTTCAAAAAAGCTTAGTAAATTGCATAAAACTGCCTTCCTGTGACACGGAAGTGTTTTCAGGCAGCTATGATCATTGACCCTCGTTTCGTGACATGTTCACTGCTGTGTACATTAATCACACAAGACTTACCCCGGTCACGGAACTCTATCACCTTTGAAATAAAACGAAAGGTGAGGCAGGAGCAATAGTGAAGCGATATCCCTTATCACATGATAACTTTGAGCTTGCGTGGAACGCACTTAAAACACGTTATGAAAATAAACGTGTCTTAGTCGGCAATCAAATACGAATTATTTTTGATATCTCATCAACAAAAAGGAAGATAGCGAATCAATAAGAAGAATTCAGTCGTCTGTAAATGATTCGTAGGCTACCCTAAGAACTCTTGTTGTCGAAGTAGAGAGCTGGGATCCGATTCTCATTCGGTTGATTTCAACTAAACTCCCAGATTTAACTCTAGCCCTTTGGAAACACTCGCTTACAAATCCCCGTGAGCGTCAAAAATGGACTCAGATTTCGCAATTTCTGTTTGATAGGTATGAAGCAGTAGAACGGTTTATTAGCATAAAAACTTCGAAAGTTTGCTTCAGTATCACAAACCCAACTAAGCCAAAAATACAAACGTACATATCTCAAGAGAATTTTTACTCGCCTTCTTTCAAGTTATGCAATTAAAATCAATCTCTTAGAATATGTCCTTAATTCCGTTCTTTCATGGTACAACAGAGATTCGATTTCGTTTTTAAAAACAAGTTTTGTAACAACTGTTTAGCCTTATCCCACCTTAAGGCGAACTGTGGTAGTAAACATACTTATCTCTATTGCAAGAAGTCCCATCACACCCTGTTGCGTATGAAACAAAAAACTCAAAAATCGAAAACACTCGGCACAGAAATAGTTTAAACGTTACCACTGAAGGTAATGAGAAGTCACTCACAGAAGAATCTCAACATAACCTTTCTAGCTCATTACGGACATTTCATGCCAATTGCTTTGTAAGCAATGAAAATATTTTATTACGTACAGCACTCGTACAAATAGATCACAGATGGGAACTCTTTACAGTTAGACAACGACTTCGAATTCCGTTTCAAAAGTCTCATTTACAAATTATTGGTATTGGTGTTCAACAACATTCGGCTACCAAAGAATGTGAGGTGGTTTTATATGCAAGAATACACACTCTCCGAGTTCCTATAAAAGTAATAATATTGCCTAAGTGACAAGATACTTTCTCTCCTACTCTTTCAAAGTCCCTTAATCTCTTAAGCTTGCTAATTTAGATCTGGCAGACCCGACCTTTAACAAATCGTCTCAGATAGATCTTGTTCTAGACAATGATTATGAGCGCTTGAGGGAATTAAAAAGAATATTTGTGGTAAAACTTCTGCTCATAACACCATCTTTGGATGGGTGCCCAGTGGTCCCATAAAACCTCAGACAATTTAGGCATTTACAACGTCAGTGATTCCATTTGACACTGTTGATCGCAATAATATCTTAAGAAAATTTTGGGAAGAAATTTCTCTAACTCGGCCAAAATCATCTAAGGATGAGATCTGTGAAAATTTTTATATGAAAACAACTACACGAAATAAAGATGGTAGATATATTGTTCGACTACCTTTCAAGAACGAATATCTCGGCAAAGTCTATTTAGGCTCATCTCGGTACATAGCCTTAGCTCAATACTCCAACATAGAAAAAACCCTATCCAAAGATCAAAAACTTCAAGAACAATACAGAACAGTTCTTAATGAATATATTACACTAGACTACATGGAAGAGACCTCATCATGTGAAATTTTTACCCAAGGTAAATTTGAATCCTTCTATTAACCGCACCATACAGTTGTGCGCCCAGACCACAAGACAACAAAAGTAAGAGTCGTTTTCAATGCCTCAAGAAAAACTAAATCAAAATATTCGCTTAATAACATTTTGTATACTGGCCCAACCTTGCAGAGTGAGTTAATATCTGTAATACTCAATTGGAGGAAGTATAAATATGTTTTCAGTGGTGACATACAGAAAATGTATCGTCAAATTCAAGTTCATTCAGCAGATAGACTCTTTCAAAAAAATTTTATTTCAGACCCAAGTTGATAGCCCAGTTAAAGATTACTAACTGAAAACAGTAACATTTGGTGTAAATTGTGCCCCATACCTCGCGATGAGAACTCTTCTTCAGCTTGCATCAGATTAAGAATCGGTGTAACCTAAGGCAGCATCAGTTCTTCGTAGTGAAACATATGTTGATGACATCTGTCTGGAGGTTACTCATTAGAAGAAACCGCTCTCACTCAAACTTAGCACATCGGTGCATTAGAATCAGCTGGGTTCCCACTTAAAAAGATCACTGCAAATTATTCCACATTCATAAAGAGGACTCATACGATAAAGATTTTCTTCGATTTCACAAGTGCCCCTAAAGCTCTTGGTATCAAATGGAACGCACTAACAGACTTATTTTCTTATACTTTTGTTCCAATTAATCAATCCATAAATATAACAAAGCAGCAAATTCTCTCTCTGTCGCGAAACTTTTTGATCCCGCTGGGAGGATTGCACCCATTGTAATTAGAGCAAAAATACTGATGCAACGACTATGGCTGGGAGAAATAGGCTGGGATGAAGAAGTTTCTTTAGACTCTCTACAAAAATGGAATGAACTCGTAAAAGATCTGTCACAAGTAAAACAGATTTTTATCTCCCGTTGAATACGCTATTGTCCAACAGAATTAGTTCAATTACAAGGGTTTTCCGATGCCTCCAAGGCAGCATACTGTGCAAAATTGTATATTAGATTTCAGAATAAAGTTGGTAATACCTCTTCAAGCTTATTAATAGATAAAAGTAAAGTAGGCCCTATTCAGACGGTCTCTCTTCCTCGTTTAGAACTGAATGTTAACTATGTGATTTCATCCTTAAAATTCAATGTTAGCGAAGCAAATCTCTGGACAGATTCCTCTATAGTACTAGATTGGCTCTCAAAGCCACCATCAACATGGTAAACCTATGTAGCGAATCGGACTTCTCAAATTCACAAAATGGTACCCGACGAAACATGGCATCATATTCCTACTAATGACAACCCTGCAGATATTGCAACCCGTGGTTGCCAAGTCAAAGATATTATTCAGAATACCTTATTGTGGCACGGGCCACAATGGTTAACAAAACCATCAGCAGAGTGGCCTAAACGGAATCCATTAAAACCCGCTGCAGACCCTAAAGTAACGCAATCTATGCACGTTGCAGTTGGAAAAGACGACCTATTAAGCAACTTTTCGTCATATAAAAGAGCTCTTAAAGTTTAATGATACGTTTTTAGATTCTTCAACAAATGTATAAAAAACTTCAGGTCAGATGTCCCTCTTAATATGTCAAGCAATTTAACTCAGAGCGAAATGAAGTCGGTTATATGTCGACTCATCATGCTTACACAAAAAACATTTTATTTTGATGAATATAAGCGTTTATCTAACTTCCTACCATTAACTGATAAAAGCTCACTGAAAATGTTAAACCCATTTATTAAGACAAACTTAATTATACGGGTAAATGGTCGCTTAAATCAGCCTGCCCTCCCTTACAATGAAGGTTATCCTATAATACTACCAGGTAACTCACGATTATGTAAGCCTTATCTTACTCATCTTCATAAATTTCTTCTTCACGCGGAATGTAGTTTAATGTGCAGAATGACACAAACTGAATTTTTCATTTTTAGGCTCAAACCTCGAGTAAAGGCAATCATTCGCAATTGTAAAACATGTATAATACACAGGAAATAAGCATGTTCAAAGATAATGGCACCATTTCCACCGGAAGGATGCAATTTATCATCACCGTTCCAAATAGCTGACATTGTTTTCGCGGGGCCCTTTCAGCTCAACGTTACGCCATTACGCATATACACTTTAGTTAAAGCGTGCGTTAGCATTTTCGTTTGTTTAAGCACAAAATCAGTGCATCTAGAGCTTTGCTCGGACCTTTCCTCATCTGCATTCCAAGCGGCGTTCGCGCGATTTGTTGGGAGGCTGGGCATACCCCAAAGGGTAATATCTGATAACGGAAGAAACTTTTTAGGAGCTAGTAGAATACTCAACCAAGAATTTGGCACATTTTTAAGAACAGCGGCTCAGGATGCATCTCAAAAATATATTACCCATGGGTTTGAATGGCAGTGTATCCCGCCACACGCACCTCACATGGGTGGCCTATGGAAAGCCACAGTGAAAAGCTTTCAGTTTCATTAAAAGCGAATAACTGGCGCTCGAGGCTTTACGTTCAAGGAATTTTCTACTGCCCTGTCTAGAATTGAGGCTGTTCTGAACTCTCGCCCCATTTCAGCATTATCAGAAGACCTATCAGATTTAACAGCTCTAACTTCCGGTCACCTCCCAAAAGGAGCTCCATTATTGGCCTTGCCGGAGCAAACCTATGCCACTATGTCTGTCATAAACCGATGGGAGAAGTTAAAAATTCTCCATCATCAATTCTCAGTACGATGGAAAGAGGATTACCTCAAATCTCTCCACAAACGATATAAGTGGAAGACCTCAGCCCCAAACTTGCAGGTAGGTGATCTTGTCGTTGTAATGGATGATTTACAACCTCCTCATGAGTGGCTTTTAGGAAGGGTTCAACAGAAACGCACAGGTCCAGATAATAATGTACGTATCGCAGATGTGCACATAGCCACAGGAATTATCACACGCCCAATTATGAAGCTTTGCTATGTACCATTTTTGAACGATAAAAATTCTCCCTCATTTTGCATTACGTCTAACATCATTCTATACCAATCTCTATATTTTTTAAGATTTTTTCCTTTAACTATAAAATAGCACCAGTCATCTTAATCTTAGCTCATTCGTTTATAACTTTCTTTCACTAATAGCTTTTGTTTAATTAACTCTAGAAACAATCGTCGCCTGACAGAAACTCGCCAAAGCAACAGCCGTAGTGCTCACAGTTACCAGTTACATCGGGACTCTAACGTCCATAAGTGTGTCCTTTGCAAGATATATCATGCACTACGAATCTGCAGGAAGTTCTTGAAGATGAGTATCAAAAACAGGAAAGAACTGATTGACAGACACCGCTACTGTATATATTGTCTCGCTCAAAGCTCTGATCTGCGAGCATGTACATCAATAGACACGTGCAAAAAATGTGACAGATTCCACCATACTTTACTGCACCCAAAACCACAACGACACAGCGTCGCTAAAACCATTAACAACAAACGTGATATTGACGTCAAAAGCCATTACCACAACAACAAAAAAATGAGGAAGCTACCGTGTCCAGCACTTCAAATACAAAAGCAATCGTAGAAGCCATCAGATCGCTGGCTAATGTTTTTTGAGCCTCCGACCGGTCTTCTTCTGTTGCCTAGGGGCAAGGCCGGCGCCATGTACAAACTTCATTTGTACAAAAAAAAAATATATTTCATTTTAAAAACAACGGACATTAATTTTATAAGTATTATATTGCATTTTAATTTAATGAAAATATCGTTTACCTTTTTAAATAAGTTGTAACATTGAATTCGCTTACTAATTAGTAACTAATTTGGTTTTTGCGGTATCTAATTTAAGAAAAAATATCAATTGAAATTTTAAGCTTGTGCCGTTCACATCATTAAATTTTCCTTAAAAATATAAGTTTGGAAGAAACAGAATCATAACCCTAAAAGTGTAAAACTTAAATTTTTGAACTCAGAATTCGTTTCAAATAAGATTTTAAGCCCTGGAAAATTACTCAATGTGCATATATCTTGAAAAAAAAGAAACCAAGTTTATCGTTATTTACTTAAGAAGTAATAAAAATAATTTTGTGCATATGTATACTTACCTATTAACCTGAAAAGAAGAAATTCATTGAAAAAGAGATACTTACCACCGTTTTAGCGAGCCAACGAAACCTGCAAATAAATACTTACCGAAATAGGTACTTTATAAAACCCAGCCGCATATCTCTCCAGTTTAATCAATCATCAACAACAACTTAAATAATTGCCCAAAAATATTCAATAATAATAATAATAATAATAATAATAATAATAATAATAATAATAACAATAATAATAATAATAATAATAATAATTATAATAATAATAATAATAATAATAATAATAATAATAATAATAATAATAATAATAATAATTATAATAGTAATAATAAAAAGAATAATAATAATAATAATAATAATAATAATAATAATAATAATAATAATAATAATAATAATAATGATAATAATAATAATAATAATAATAATAATAATAATAATAATAATAATAATAATAATAATAATATTAATTATAATAATAATAATAATAATAATAATAATAATAATAATTATAATTATAATAATAATTATAAAAGTAATAATAATAATAATAATAATAATAATAATAATGATAATAATAATAATAATAATAACAACAATAATAATAATAATAATAATAATAATAATAATAATAATAATAATAATAATAATAATAATAATTGTTTAAACGGTTTTAAACCGAATTATGAGGCCATTACGAGTTTTATATTCTAAATTAGAATTTATAAGTTATAAGCTTTGTTTAGTAAATATATATATTTATGTATGCCCTTCTCTGATACTGTATTGTTAACTTAACGAACCTGGATCGAATTTAACGATTGAATTAGTTTCCGCTAAATAAACGGTTTCCTTTTTTTTTTCTTCTTTTCTGGTTGTATAGCTCCATCGACAAAGATCCCCAAAATATTATAATAAAGAATATTGTAAATAAATATTATAATAAATGTAAGTTGTGAAATCTAGAAAATAAAGTGTGTTATATTATTACCCTATGTATATAAGTACAGTGGATATTGGGACATACATGGGTATTATCAGTACGCACATATGCATATTGCCATATATGTATTTATTATATGTATATAATCCTCATACATATTTTAAACAATAATAATAATATTAATAATAAAAATAATAATAATAATAATAATAATAATAATAATAATAATAATAATAATTATAATAATAATAATAATAATAATAATAATAATAATAATAATAATAATAATAACAATGATGATAATAATAGTAATAATAATAATAATAATTATTGTTTAAGCGCCAACGTTGTAAACACTCTTTTGCCCTTTTTTTGCATCTGTGTAAATAAAATAAAAAAGAGAAACAGAAAACAAAAAAAGGGCAAAAGAATGCGCGGCTGAATTTTTGTTCAGTTGCTTGTAGGTTTCAAAAGTGAATACGTGGTCGACTAAGTTTCGTGGCTAAAATTTCTGTAAAACAAAATGCAATAAAATAAAGTGTTTGAATCACAATAAAATACAGATATTTTGTTATCATTTCTTTAAATAAAGTACTCGAGTCTTCTTAAAGATTGTAAGCACTAAACAAATTTATGTACAAAACAAGTGGAACCAAGCTGTGTAGATCTTCCATTGTAACAGATAAACAAAAATATTCGAAATAAAATCTGTGTACACGTGCTAATTATTTAAAGTGTTTATTATAACTAAAAAAAATAAAGTAAATATAAAAATTTAACCAAATCATAAAAACCTTTATAAAGTTTAAAAAACAGTTAAACCCTCCATAGCAAAGGCGGTGTCAATTGTGTTAACTAATATGAATACTTTTTAGATAGTTTATGATAATATTAAATAGTTAATCCCTCTGATTAAATTGATCAAGTTTCCGAGAAAAAAGAAGGAACGTACAGTGTTGGCTTTGGATGCGCATTCACATTTCTCAGAAAGACGGCAGCAAGCTACTTGGACGGAACGCGAAGCGGTCATTACCCACAGCGTTGGACACCACTCATACAAACACATCCGGTAAGTCCTAAGTATTTTTCCCCCACAACTCTGTGGACGACCCCACCCACATCGAAGTGGAAGAATCCCCCTTGAACCCCCACATTTTTGGTCCTTCGAGCCGGATCCAACCCGGTACCCCAAAAACCCCCTAAAATTTTCCTCCATAAGGAGAAAAAACCCCACCGGATTCCCATTCCGGACCTCATATCTATACGTTTTTATATATAAATAAAGTTTTCCTCCGTATAAAGGAAAACAAACCCCATACCCCTATCAGTGTTTCCATAAAGGAAAATCCTAAGCACTACGTGCTGGGCCCCACATTTACAACAAAAAAAATAACCCTTTTGAAAAAACAGCGGTGACTGTACACTTTTTCAAATTTGCATAATAATTTACAAAAACCATTATTAGCGGTACTTGCGTTTTTTGCATTTCCAACGGTTTCTTATTTTTCGATTTCTTCTGCACCTGCAAAAATAAGAAACCGCGAAATTTATATACATAAGCACATATATGATTGTTGGCATGCGCACATACATATATATACATACGTACACACCAAATTTGCTCAAGGTTAAATTCATGAGCTGTTAACATAACAAAATTAAAGACGCAAATTTGTATGTACATATTTTTTGTACCCACAATTTTGAAGAAAAAAGCAAACATACATACTTAAATACAAACAGCAGAGAAGTTTCTTTGACCGTCGCAAATTCGCTGCCGGCAGAGAAAAAGAATAAAGACAATATTCTTATGTGTGGTTGTATGCACACATCTTCATTTGCTTGTATTTTTTAAGAGCACACATTTGATAAATTAAAGAGATCACTTTTGTGACGTCACCACCAAAAACATTACTAAAGCAGAATACACAAGCGTAAAGTCAAAAAAATTGTCTCACTGACCTACATTAATATACGCATGAAGATAATAACAACTAATGTGTACATGCATAAGCTTGTGTATTAGGAACATAAGTAATTTTGGTGGTTGAAAATAAGAAAACAAATACGAGTACAGTAGCGGAAAAATATTGTGCATCTTGGAAATAAATTGTTGGATTTTTTTTGAATTGAACTAAATTTAATAAATAATTTAAATAAATTTAATTTCAAATTAAATTACATTATTAAATTAAATAATATCCCTTTAAAATTTACCCCCCTGTTTTTTAATAAATAAAATAAATTAAACGCAAAAAAAAAAAAAAAAAAAAAGTACATCAGGCGTAAATTATTTTAATCGATATTTATTAACCATTTATTAAAAAAAAAATATAAAACTTCATTTATTAATTTAAAAAAACAAATATTTGCAAATTTTATGGTCGTCGACAAATTCTGCTCTTCACTGTCCCTTGTTCTTTTTGACATAACGGGCAATCGTATACGAGGGTCACCCCAAAAGGAAACGGGTACAAGTATACGAGGGTCAACCCAAACAGTTCGGGCACATAAAAACGAGGTGCAACCAAAAAAATATATATATTTTTCTTATATTTTATATTTTAATTTGTACCAATTATTTGAATCCATTCACTATTTGAACACGTTTATTGTCTTGTTGGCGAGAATTCCCCTACTGTTTTACTCAACAATCGTTTAATTTTTATATCGTGAATCATCTCGGTCTTTTTCTTGATAACTAAATACCCCCCACTTGGGCAAAATAACAATAAAATGGCATCAATCAAATCATTGATCCGTGTCTCTGATCGCATCACGAAGCTTTCAGTTCATATGGATGAGAGCGCGGTTGACGGCCAGTCGATTCACGCGTGGGATGTCCTGAAAACAGAAGCTATACGGTTATGGGAAGCATTCGCGTCGCTATACGACGATGCTATCGAAAAATTTGATCCCGTGAAAGATGACATCGATATCGAAACTTTGGAGAAACGTTTTTTTTCAACTTTTGAGGTTTATACCAAAATGATCGCCAAAATAAATGAAGCCATCGAGACTCTGCGCAACCAGACAAAGCGACCTATTGCTCGGGAGGAACAGGCAACTCAACACCCCCTCATATCAGTACCCCCCTGCGATACAGAAATTTTCCACGGTGACTATAAGTCATGGCCAACATTCCGTGATATGTTTACGGCTCTCTATAAGAACAATAATCGCCTATCCCCGGTGGAAAAGATGTGCCACTTACTCAAGAAGACACAAGGAGAAGCGAGAGACCTGTTGAAAACTTGCCCCATAACGAACGATGGGTTCGAGATGGGATGGCAACACCTGGTACAAAGGTACGAAAATAAGCGCGTTTTGGTGAACGCGCAATTAAAATGTTTATTTAATATTTCCCCCCTACCTAAAGAGACTGGGCCCAATATTCGGCGTTTGCAACGCACAATTAATGATTGCATTACGAATTTAACACTGTTAGGAATCGACACCAAAAATTGGGACCCCATTTTTATTTATATTTGTTCCACCTGTCTACCCGATACCACGCTCAATTTGTGGGAACACTCTTTGCCCCACAGCACAGAGTTGCCAGCCTGGAAACAAATGGATGCGTTCCTGAAGTCTCGGTTCCAGACATTAGAATCAGTTGCAGATATCCGCTCAACCTTTTCACACTCGAATGTCTCAAATACGCCTAGAGTTCCGAATTATAAAAAACCGCATTCAAATGAGAAAAAACTTAACAGTTTTAATACCAGCGTGTTAGTCGACAAATACAAAAAATGTCCTTTGTGTCCCCATTCACATCCCATTAGATTTTGTTCAATGTTTCTTGGTATGTCTCTTGAAAATCGATACAATATAGTTAAAAAACATAAACTCTGTACAAATTGTCTCGCTACCTCCCATGAGCGTAGACAATGTAAAAGCAAATTTGTGTGCAATGCTTGTGGACAAAGCCACCATTCGTTATTGCACCGCCATGAGCGCAATTCCGCCTCAAATATACGTACCCCTGCAGCACCCCAAGCTGCTCCCGTTATATCTACCCCTAACCCCCATGAAAATAATATTCGATCACATAACCCCCCGCACAACCCGAATATATCACCCGGATATACTCCATCACATAGAGGTAACTACTTTACCCGCGGGGCTCCGCCCCCAACTAGTATTCACCCCCCTCTAGATGCGACCCCCTCTACTTCTCGTGAAGCGGCTGAAAAAACGCTGCAATCGTACTCAACCCAGGTACAAGCAACTACCCCCTCTATTATATTGGGCACCGCCCTAGTAGATATTTATAGTCACGATCTTAAATGCACTATTCGTGCCTTAATCGACTCTGCATCTGAAGCGTCGTTTATTTCGAGGCGCCTTCAAAGAAAACTCCATATCAGCACTCAGTCATCTCATGCTGAGGTCCATGGCATAAATGACTCATTAACTGCCACATCAACTCACCTGTGTCAAGTGCGCATAGGGTCTCCAATTAACCCTGCAATTAATATGTATATTGACGCCTATATCGTCAATAAGCTGACGGATCAACTACCGTATTACCCAGTATCCGCCCTCAAGGATGCAAACTTCTCACTCCTTCAACTGGCTGATAAGTATAGGCAAAACTGCACTGAGGTAGACCTACTACTTGGAGGAGATGTTTACCCCAAGATAATTAAAAACGGCGTACAATGGGACTCTAACCAATCCTTGGTTGCCCAAAATACCATTTTTGGCTGGATACTCACCGGCAAAATGCACACCCCCCAAAATCGTGTTACGATTCGTTCATTTTTTAATGAAATCACCCTATCAACTCAACTACAAAAATTCTGGGAACTGGAAGAAGTACCGAAGAAACACCGCTCATCCCCTGAAGACATATATTGTGAAGAGCTGTATAAAAAATCGACTCACAAAAACCCTGATGGTCGTTTTGTCGTGTCACTACCCTTTAAGCACGACTACCCCAACCCACTTAATGTAGGCGAGTCCCGAAACATCGCCATATCTCAGTTTTTACGCAATGAAACAAGATTGCTAAAAATTCCCGAACTCAAAAATGATTACGACCGAGTAATCACCGAATATGCCACTCTAGGCCAAATGGACAAAGTTTCCCCCCCGAGCAACGGCTCTGAAAACTACTACTTGCCACACCACGCAGTACTAAAACCCGATAGTGCTACCACCAAGCTACGTGTGGTGTTTAATGCTTCTAGCCCCTCATCTAACGGCGTCAGTCTCAACGATATGCTCCACGTCGGGCCTATATTACAGGCCGACTTAACTATTTTAATTCTTCGCTGGAGACTTTTTCGCTACGTATTTAACGCGGACATCGAAAAGATGTACCGCCAAATTCTTATAGAACCCTCTCAGACCCAATATCAGCGTATTATCTTCCGAAAATCCCCGAACGAGCCCCTTCAAGATTACCAGTTGAATACTGTGACATTCGGTGTCAACTGCGCCCCATACTTAGCCATCAGAACGTTGCTAGAGTTAGCCAATGAGGCCGAAGAAAATTACCCCCTGGCAGCTGACATTTTACGAAACTTCATGTACGTCGATGATGTTTTGGCTGGCTCCCATACTATTACGGCCAGCTTACAATGCAGAAATCAACTCCGCAACGTGCTTGAATCAGCAGGTTTTACGTTACGTAAATGGACGGCGAATAACAATCTTTTACTCAATGATTTACCCCCAAATTATCTACTAGATGAAGAATTTTTGACCCTTTCTGATTCTAGCATCACTAAAACGCTGGGACTGCGGTGGAACGCAGGAAATGATTATTTCTATTTTAAATTGAAATCTCACCCCGATCGCAAGGCAGTCACAAAAAGGTCTGTACTTTCAGAAATAGCCAAGTTATTTGACCCCGCGGGCTGGCTATCACCCAAAATAATTGTGGCTAAAATCATAATGCAGCAAATCTGGAAGGATGGAACAGACTGGGATGAAGATTTATACCCCCCTACACTCGAAAAATGGCATAATTTTCTTGATGATTATATACACATCGAACAAATTAGAATACCCCGTTTTGTTAGTTTTGACCCCTCATACACTACCGAACTACACGGTTTCTGCGACGCCTCTGAAAAGGCCTATGCCGCTACTCTGTATCTGCGATCTGAGAACCAAGGTTTTGTCTCAACTCACCTTTTAGTAGCAAAAACCAAAGTAGCGCCGGTAAAATTTGTTTCGATACCACGAAAAGAACTTTGTGGTGCTGAGTTGTTGGCTACAATGGTGGACACAATACCAGCTCAACTCAATTTGAAAAATTACAAAATTTTCTTGTGGACGGATTCCACGATTGTCTTAGCATGGTTGCGAGGTCCCCCTAACCGATGGAAAACATTCGTTGAAAACCGCGTCAGCTCCATAATCGAAAAGGTCGGAATCGAACCATGGTCGCATGTTGATACGAAAAATAATCCAGCTGACCTGGCCTCTCGCGGCCTTACCGTCTCACAATTAGCGTCGAATACGCTCTGGTGGCAAGGTCCCCCTTGGTTAAGACTTCCACACGCTGAGTGGCCGTTATGCCCTGAAAATTTCACAACAGACGAAGAGTCCAGACCACTCTGTGTGCACTCTACCACGGTAAAATATGAAGACATACTCCGTAATTTTTCGGATTTGCCCAAAGCGTTACGAGTTATTAGTTATGTATTTCGTTTTTATCATCGCTTGAAAAATCATCAGAAATTCAACTCTAACGACCTCACCTCAGATGAGATTAACTTCGTTAAATCATGTTTAATTATTTCGAGTCAAAAACTTCATTTCGCATATGAGCATAAAGAATTATGCAATAATCGCCCGATATCCCGTAAAAGTACGTTATTAACTCTTAACCCCTTTCTCGATTCTAACGGAATCATGAGAATTAATGGCCGATTGGCAAACTCCCCCACTCTTAGCTATAATGAGCGCTACCCTATTTTGTTACCCTATCACGCTCGTTATACTCAACTTTTCCTCAAATGGCTACACATGTACTCCATACATGGCCAAAATGCGCTTTTACACCGCCTTATGCGATGTCATTATTACGTACCTCGTCTTAAAAATCTAATAAAATCAACTATTTCTAAATGTCTCACATGCCTTAGACATAAAAGTGCGCTCAACCAGCAGATGATGGCTGCATTACCCCCTGAAAGAGCTACGCTCACCCGCCCATTCTACGACACTGGAGTGGATTTCGCCGGGCCCTTCGAAATAAAATCCTACGTGGGCCGTGGTTGCAAAATCACTAAAGGTTACGTCGCAATCTTCGTCTGCTTTGCTACTAAAGCCATTCACCTGGAAGCCACTGGTGATATATCTACTCAAGCCTTTTTAGCGGCCTTCGCCAGATTTTTCAGCAGACGTGGAACGCCTCATGCCATGTATTCTGATAATGGCACTGCGTTTGTTGGCGCCTCCAACATCCTACAATATGATGCCCACCAATTTTTAGCACTTGTACGGAAAGGTGTCCTAGCTCAAAACAGCTTCTCCCCGTTAGAATGGCACTTCATCCCCCCAGGAGCACCCCATATGGGCGGCCTGTGGGAGGCCGGAGTAAAAAGTTTTAAGTCCCACTTTAAAAAGATTTGCCACAGCCAACACTTCACGTATGAAGAATTTAGCACCATGCTAACCCGCATAGAGGCATGTCTGAATTCCCGGCCCTTGAGTCCAGTGACCAACGACCCAAACGACTTATGCGCAATAACCCCCGGTCACTTCCTCATAGGCACCCCCATTTTGTCACCCCCCGAACCCAATTTCTCCGATCACTCGTTAAGTTATGTCAATCGCTGGCAGAAACTAAAAATATTACACCATCACCTAGCCCGTCGATGGAAATACGAGTATCTTATAGAACTCCATAAACGAACAAAATGGAAGTACCCACAGCGAGATTTCGCGATCGGAGATCTTGTCGTCGTGCGACAAGACAATTTACCCCCACATCAATGGCGTCTCGGCCGAATTGATAAAGTCTACTACGGCCTGGACAGTAAGGTCAGAACAGCTGACATTCGCACCGCTACGGGTGTCATCACGCGCCCCATCGTTAAATTAGTGTGGCTCCCCTACCCCGAATCGCAATGACAACTAATCTTTGCCTTTATTTCGTTCTTTTCTTTTCTAGTCATTATGCGGCGTTCACCACGTAGAAGCGCTTCCCCGATTGAGCGCCAACGGGTTATCATTCGTTTAAAATCCACCTATGATTGCCGCCTGTGCCAAAAGGATCATCCATTGCGAAAATGTAAGAAGTTTACCAGCATGTCTGTTTCCGCACGAGAAAAAACGGTACGACGCCATCTATATTGCGAAAACTGTTTAGCACATTCGCATCGATCTAATAAATGTCGCAGTGCTGAATGTTGTAAAATCTGCAGGGGTAAGCATCACACACTTCTTCATCGCCCCTCCAAGATACGTCGTTCAAGCGGTACTGGCAATGTTACGTTGATACCTACCGTCATTATACAAATATGCCTAAACAAGCAATGGGTGCAAGTCCGTGGTCTGATAAACCCGTGTGCCACTGAAAGTGCCATCGCCGCCTTTATTGTCAACCGATATCATCTTCCCGTTGAACTGATCGACAATCAGAAATGGTACAAGATGACCTTTCGTTCACGTTTTGAGGGAGCAACCACGTTTACCGTCACCGCCAGAGTTGATGACAAGTTACCCCTCAATCAAGCCAGAAAACCGCTGGACAGCCGAGTAGCTCATCATTATGATAACCTCCGTTTGGCAGACCCAGATTTCTATGGTAGTAACGCCATCAACGTCATCCTGGGAGCCGATGTATACCCGGAGCTCATCAGAAGCGGTCTTCAACCAGGCAGCCTTGCATCGCCCCTCGCACAGGACACAGCTTTGGGATGGGTCCTCGTGGGAAAGTTTGGCCTCTAGGTGCCACCAACGACTATTCATCATTTTTACATTATACATTTATTGAACTTATACATTTATTGAACTTATACATTTATTGAACTTATAAATTTATTGAACTTATAAATTTATTGAACTTATACTTATATTACACCCTAATCTAAGCTATCTTTTGAATTATTGAATTTGAATTTATATAACTTTTTATACTCTAAGTTGCAGTCCTGCAAGGGGGGCGGGATGTTTAAGCGCCAACGTTGTAAACACTCTTTTGCCCTTTTTTTGCATCTGTGTAAATAAAATAAAAAAGAGAAACAGAAAACAAAAAAAGGGCAAAAGAATGCGCGGCTGAATTTTTGTTCAGTTGCTTGTAGGTTTCAAAAGTGAATACGTGGTCGACTAAGTTTCGTGGCTAAAATTTCTGTAAAACAAAATGCAATAAAATAAAGTGTTTGAATCACAATAAAATACAGATATTTTGTTATCATTTCTTTAAATAAAGTACTCGAGTCTTCTTAAAGATTGTAAGCACTAAACAAATTTATGTACAAAACAAGTGGAACCAAGCTGTGTAGATCTTCCATTGTAACAGATAAACAAAAATATTCGAAATAAAATCTGTGTACACGTGCTAATTATTTAAAGTGTTTATTATAACTAAAAAAAATAAAGTAAATATAAAAATTTAACCAAATCATAAAAACCTTTATAAAGTTTAAAAAACAGTTAAACCCTCCATAGCAAAGGCGGTGTCAATTGTGTTAACTAATATGAATACTTTTTAGATAGTTTATGATAATATTAAATAGTTAATCCCTCTGATTAAATTGATCAAGTTTCCGAGAAAAAAGAAGGAACGTACAGTGTTGGCTTTGGATGCGCATTCACATTTCTCAGAAAGACGGCAGCAAGCTACTTGGACGGAACGCGAAGCGGTCATTACCCACAGCGTTGGACACCACTCATACAAACACATCCGGTAAGTCCTAAGTATTTTTCCCCCACAACTCTGTGGACGACCCCACCCACATCGAAGTGGAAGAATCCCCCTTGAACCCCCACAATTATAATACTAATAATAATAATAATAATAGTAATAATAATAATAATAATGATAATAATAAGTTAATAATCCTATAGAACCGATTCTCAATGGATAAATTATGCTGAAATAACGTGACAGCTTGTAGGCATTTTCGGTGAAGAGAGTCGTTTTTGGTTGGCACAATTATTCAACCTTCAATCCCGTATTAACAGAACAAAACCAATACATATAGGAAAAACAAATGTCACATAAACAAAAAAATACTAACACACACAAAGCTCCGTGTACGTATACAATTTTATGCCAGATGAATTAATCCAGTGTGTCTTGAAAATAACAAAAGTTAAACTGACTAAAAATTGTTTTAGTGTAAAATGGCTCAGATATTATTATAAAAATATCAACAAAGTTCTATGCATATTCCATATTATGATTTTTACTGTCACTCGAAAAGTCACAAAACCATGTATTATAATGTCTTATGAGTACAATAACATTTGGTCTTTCTAATGGGTATGTTGAGCTAAATTTTTAGTCGTTTCGATCGTTAGTTTATTTGTGCGCTGACCATACGATTTTTCACTTGCTGTTGTTGTTGTTTCTGTTAAAACGGCACTTCTGTACAAATGATAAAATTTTGATTTTCCAATTACCTCTCGTTCGAATTTGGTTCATTTATTACAATACTTTTCAACATACAAATTCATGTCATCATCTAGAGAAAAACTCCGGAAAATTTTCAAAATTATAATTATTTTTTTTTTATAATATAATTATTTTTTATGAACTTTTTTACAGGCGCATACAAATTTGTGTCTTCCGTAACATAACTTTATAAAAGTAAGATGTATACTGGAACTCTCATATATAAGGACACATTGCTTTTGACGTGAGAATGATATTGAGGAGAATCTTTTCTTAATTGATAGGAAATTGCGTCATTATTTACATAAACAAAAATAAAATTATAAAATCAAATTTTATTTTAACTTTAAACTTTAAAAATCGTGCTAATTATCCCGACCGAATTATTAAAGTCACCGATATTGACAGTAGATAAAGAAAAATAAAATCAATGTTGATTATTGTTGTTTTTGCTTAAACTTTGATTTTTGTCTTTACTTTATTGTTTGGACAAAAATCTTTAGTTTATTTAAAATGTAAGTGAGAAGTTTCCTGAAGAGCTAAGTAAGCGGTAGCGAAATGGCCATCGAAACGTGCTTTCACCTTCAATAGTCAATATCGGTGATTTTAATAATTCGGTCGGGATAATTAGCACGATTTTTAAAGTTTGAAGTTAAATTAAAAAATATTCCCGTGATTTAAAAAGTTTTAATTATTAAGTTGCAAGTGCCTGTGTAAAACACAAAAATAAATTATCATAGTGTTTTATGATATTTTATTGTTGTTTTCATTTTATTTTTCAACATCTTTTAACTGTGTAAAAGAGCCGAAAAAAAGTCAGCCGCATACAGTAGATAAAGAAAAATAAAATCAATGTTGATTATTGTTGTTTTTGCTTAAACTTTGATTTTTGTCTTTACTTTATTGTTTGGACAAAAATCTTTAGTTTATTTAAAATGTAAGTGAGAAGTTTCCTGAAGAGCTAAGTAAGCGGTAGCGAAATGGCCATCGAAACGTGCTTTCACCTTCAATAGTCAATATCGGTGATTTTAATAATTCGGTCGGGATAATTAGCACGATTTTTAAAGTTTAAAGTTAAATTAAAAAATATTCCCGTGATTTAAAAAGTTCAAATTTTATTATTTGTGGCTGCTCTCCCAAAACTTCGAAAAATCATGTTAAAATTGTCCAATTGAAGGAAATTAAAAATACTAAAAATGCAATAAAAGTTTTATAAATTAAGTAAAACGAACTAAAATCAAATAGCAAAAAATCTGCAACATATGGACAGGGGTTTAGTAAATCCTTTTTGCAACAATTCTGAGAATACATAGCTTTTTTACAGTAGTCTTCTTTTCCTTACTCCAGCTTTGGGATCTTAGAACGTATAGGGTAAAATCAAAATTTCGATGTAAAATTGGTCAAATTCAAGTACCTCCACTTTTTACAAGGATGACCAATTTTATACGAAATTTGGTGCAATCGTAACGACAAATAATAGTAAGCTTAAACAAAAATAAAAAAAAATTATACATACATATATTGCTTACAGCCATACCTAAACAAGAGCGGAAATCATTTGTTATTCGTACATTTTGTATGTATCCTACCGAAACAACGTGCCCGCAACGCAACGTCAATTCTTTGCAATTAGAAAGTCCAATTTTGACAAGGAGTTTAATAATAATTTAAAATAAACTTAAGTTCAAATTATTCATTTTTGTTTTTTATATAAAATTTTTATGTACACAACACAAATTAAATTGGTTTTATGTTAAAATTATCAGGGAAGTTATATTTATTTTTTTAATAACCCTGTTTTGTTCATTTTGACATAGCGTTGGCGCTTTTGTTTAGGTATGACAATTCAGCGTAAGAGCTATGTGGAAGAAAACGATCCGCTTTCCGCTATTGTTTAGGTATGTCTCTTATTAACACTTTTTCTAGAAAAGAAATAGGATTAATAGCCCTTTTTTGGCTAAAATACACAAAAAGGCAATAATTTTGGAATTTTCAAATTAAAAATCGTATAATTTTTAAGTCAGAAAAGATATCATCTTAAAAGTTTTCCAAAACAATTTTAATTTTGCTTGCTAACTATGATAAAAAGTTTACAGAAAATTGTACCTAATATTAAAAAAAATGGATGAGGATATCAAAAAATCTTAAATTTTAATTTTGAGATTCTTATGTCTCGATCATTTAATACATAAACATGCAGATTAAGGCACCATTATGATACCAACAGGTCTTTCAGATCCAGAATAATTTAAAAATCAGACAAAAATTTAAGAAAAAGTATCAATATTTGAGTCCACAAAGCGTCACCCCTGGAAAATGGATGGTCGTAGCTTGAAGCTTAAGCTTAAATACTTCGCTGCTATACTAATGTAAAATTTTGGATCAATCGGCCTAGCCATTTACAAATGGCTGAGATATTTCAAGTATATTTTTATTCTGCATTACTTTTTAATGTGAATAGAAGATAAATTTTAGAGCTTGTACTGGGGCGCTAAAAACATTTCTTCTAGCAGACGTATAACTAACTATCTTTTTCACATGAATAGGTTGCTCAAGCTGTAAGGCTGCTTACTCAGTAGTTATGCCTTGAATGTTTCAGTACATAAAATAAACATTGTGTACATTAATAGTTTTATATGGGATGCTTAAGAATCATACCTAAAACTCTTAGTTTTTTATATGTGGTTTGAATTTCTTCAGTGCAACAACTGCATTAAGAAATATTTCTAATAGTTTATCATTAAATAAATACTGTTGATGTGACGGGTTTTTGCTTATGACACAAGTAATGTTCTGTCTTCCTCGAGGGAAACAGTTTTAACAGTTGTGGGAAATCGTCGTCGAGCAAATAACACTATATAAAAATTTGTCTATGCTTTTTAAGTATCTTCAACGCCTTTTCATATAATGCGATTGTGTTATTCATTACTTTGGTATCGGTTGATATTTTTTTACGCACGCAGTTTTCGGCGAACATGCCACTATAATTGGTGGGATTCTTTGTTTTTGGTTACTATTCGTCGTCGTCATTGTTCAGCTGATGAAATCTACAAATATTGATTGCCCCGCCATTTGCTTTCGGCAGCCTTTACCTGGGTCTATAGCCTCGAAATGTCTTCCTTTTTTGACCGTTCATAGTTCATAAAATTTCTTGAATTTATTTAAACTATTACTAGCCACGAAAAAAATCCATATTTTACCATTAGGGAAGAAAAATTAAGCTGCTTCCAGCTTGTTGCAGAATAAACTAATAGACAATTCAAAGTTTTTTAAAAGCTTATCGCTATGCACGATTGCCTTAGTTTAAGAGCGCATAAAATAGCACCCAATGACTTAATGCGAGCTGATAGAAAACTGTTACCCCTACGTCTCCAAACCGAACTTTGGTAAACTATCATTATAATGGGGTATACTTAAGGATGTAGAAGTTAATAAGACAAGGTTCTGGTATATAGGTGTATTTAATCATCATGTTTCTCTTTTATTTGCGTTACTAAGTGATGAGTTGAATCAAAATATTTTAGCAAATATTGTATCCACACCACCATGCGCTGGATGCAATAAATGTGAATTTTGTTTAAAAAATAAACTGGCTTATTGCTTTTAAACTATTGAATCTGCAGTTTTGCACTCCATCAAAAAATAAAACAAAAGAATATTAATTGTGTTCAACTGAAAAAGGTTACTTATTGAATGCTGAAGAGATTGATATTACATGCAAGCAAAATTCCGAATATTTTTTCACTAAATGCTGATGTAATTGAAAATATTTCATCTAAATATGATGTGATACAAAAAAAAAAAAAAAAAAAATACAATATTCAACATCATTTAAGAGTCGTACCATAGAGGTTGTTAAGACCGAATGTCTTACACTTAACCCAAATCAAGTGTTTACCTATTATGGCAGTTATTTACTTCTCATGCAAGTAGCTTTTATCTCTTTATGCAGTTATGCCCAAATTAAACGTCCATTAGCCAAAATGTCCTAAATGCCGTTTTGATATATCAATTGTTTCTAAGCTTCATTCTATAGACTTCAAAATGGTATAATTCTCATTATATTTAATATTTTTGGAAGCATACATACAAACACAAGTTGGAAGTGCATTTTTTATGCTGTGTACTGTATTATTTAAGAAATATTGCTATAAAAATATAATACTGAAAGAAGAAAAAAAAAATTGAATAGCAATAAAAATGTTAAGTGTTTAAGAATATATTGCTTGAAAATAAGCTTTAAAAATAGCATACTTGATTTCTAAGAATATTAAAAAAAAAAAACAAGAAGATAATATACAATGTAAGTCAGTGCGCTACAAATTTAAACGACAATAAATAAGGTTCACCGATCGGAAATTTAAGTTACTTAAATGTTCATCAAAGCCAACAATGTTTTTCATAAGTGATTTTTTATAAGTTGTATATTTTGTCCGTAAAGAAGTGAAAATTTACTTCTCAGTATATCCTTGTCAGCTGAGATGTGTATTTCGGTTGTAGCGTGCCGTTCGTTCTTTTCCCGCGTTTTTTAACTTCATTTATTTCAGCACTTATGTATTTCATGTTATTGATTTACATTTTTACTTACATATATAAACTTCCACTCTTATTTCATTCTTTTTTTAATAACCTTATTTTTTTCTTCCTCTGATTAAAACAACTTTTTTTTTTATTTCTCACTTCTTCGTAAGAGTTATTTGTATTATTTTTTTCTTCCTCGTTTTCTTTAACTCTTCACAAACAATTCACTCTCTTACTAACATGCGTTTGATGGTTGTTTTTGATCACTTTTGCAATCCAAAAAAAAAAAAAATATCTGTTTTTATTTATTTCTTTGTAAAGATAGACACACATCGGTTTTGCATGTAAAGTACATAGGTGTGTTCACAATACTTTTTGGTAGAAATATTTGAACTAATTTATTATTCTGTGTGCTTTCAAGTTCAATATTATTTTTTATTTTCTGCTATCTTCTTGCTATCTGCGCATTATAAGTACGTTTATTGTTACAAATGGTTTAAACTCTTTCTGAGAAATAGATTTTTTTGATAAAAATATAAATTCTTTAGGGAAAAATTAAATTAATGTTTTATTCATTTGAAACTTTGATTTTAACAAAGGTTTTACATGAAATTTGAACTAGTTGGGTGAGTGCAATTGTTCTTTTTTTAAAGATTTTTCTAAAAGCTTAGGAAAGTAACAAGAGCAAGTATAGGGAAGTGACCTATTGTACCAAACACTTTCTAATCATTTATTTGAAATTCCAGTAAAACTAGTTCAACTACCCTTTCCAAATACATATATCTTTTTCAACAGCTGATTAATTTTCACACAATGCAAGGAATGCAATCATTTTTTCGGCAGAAAACTAAATGTGTTGTTTCCTTTTAAGATGATTGCTTTATCATTTATTTATTTATTTTTTTCTTGTTCGCTGAGCTCAACTAGCAATTTTATAGTAATCAGTTTTTAATAATCCATAATTGCAAACATCATCTTTTTCACAGAAATAAATTAAATTTTATTTTTTCATCTCGAATAATAAGGTTTAAAATTGTAAAAATGTTGCTAGACTAGTTTACTAGATTTGAAGCCGACCTGAACAGACAACCAGTATCTTTTAACTTCGCATTATGCTTCTGAAGTTCATAGCTACAAGCTCAAGCCCAACTGGAGTCGTATTAAAGAGATCTACGACAAATTTATATTTAAAGCTAAAAAAAGCTATCGATCCCGATGATCCATAAGATGTTGGAACTTTCAAATGTTTAACGAAATTGTCGGAGATGTCTGATGAGCTCCATGTACAGACAACTTCTAGTCGTTATGATGTTGATACAGAATGTCGTTTTACATCTCGGGGTCTTGGTTTCACAGTTCGGCTCCCTCCGATTGACAAGGTTTTCATTGGCCTACCTTTCGCGATACATTCACGGCTTTAGTGTCTAAGTCCAGAGCTAGTTATGTCAAAAATTATTCTATTTGACACAAAACACTTATGGTGAGCCTAGGGAAATAGTTAAAAAAAACCCGCTTACCCATGAGGCTTTCAAAATAGCGTAGAAAAATTTGTTTTCGTTTCAAAAATTTAAAGATGCTAGTAAATGGTCAGTTGAAGATCCTTTTCAACCTCCAGACTATTAGATCAGAGCGAGGAGAGGCTGCGAAACAACTGCAGAGAAATATTAACTCTAGTGTTTTAATTATGTTAACGTGTCCAGCTGGGATCCATTTTTTTTTTATTTATATTTACTAATAAGCTGCGAGGAAATACACTGACATCATGAAAATAGCAGCTTAAGAATAAATTATATGAGTTTCTCACTTACCGCTATAAAACTCTGAAGTCTGTTTCGGAAATTCGTAGTTTAAATACTTACTTTTCTAAGACCAATGACACCAAATCTAAAGTTATATTTAACTCAAACTTAAAGAAGCAGGTTCATAGCTATCGGACAAACGTTCCTATTCCAAGGTGTCAAGTTCTCGAATATGGATTAGAATCAGAGAGAAAAGTAAAATAAGAAAAGTAGGCTTATGCTTGAATTGCTTTTCTGAAATTCATAGTGTTACAGTCTGAAGTTGTAAACATAGTTGCTTTATATGCAGCAAAATGCATAATATATTTTCCCATAAGAAAACATAAAATCTTCATTCATTTCATGGTTCGAATCATAATCCCAATTCTGTGTTTTTTAGTGCTAGTCAACAGTTCGATCATTTCTCCAACTCTGATGTAATTCAATCCTGTTTCGCAAGCAATTCCAAAAAAATGTTCGTGGGTACTGCTGTCGTAAATATAATAAATAAGGGTGTAAGGTACAGTGTACGAGCCTTGATTGACTCAGGATAATCTCGGAGCGTTTGTTTAATTTACTCGGATTTGCTTTCGAAAAAACGAATGATCAAATATCTGGTTTAAATAATTCTAATTTTGCTACAGTTTATAGGCAATGCGATATACTTTTTGGTAATGAATTATATGACAGCACAGCCATTCCGGTAACGGCTTTAGTGGTTCCTCATTTCTCTACCAACCTCATTAACTTCCAGATAGTTCGTGCGCTACCCTTCCTGATATCAGACCTACTTTTATCGCGGTGGTGACATATTTCCACGAGTGATTTGTTCGGATGTAAAGCATAAGATTTGCAATTCGTTAACCAGATTGATTTGCAGTCCAGAACTCAAACTTCCATATTTTATTCAGAAAATGTATAGGCAGATTTCAGTATATCAGAAACATACACCGTAACAGAGAATTCTGTTTCAAGATGGCCAAAAAAGTTTTCTACAAGAATATGAATTACAAAATGTTACTTTCGGAGAAAATTGAGCTCCTTATTTGGCCATTCGCACTCTACTTCAACTGGCTAATGATGTCCAATATAATTATCCAGTAGCAATTCTATTATTCAGAAGTCAGTGTATGTTAATGATGTTCTAGCTGGAGCCAACTGTAAGTCTGAGTCCATAAAAATAAAAATAGCTTATCCTAACTCTTTAATCCGCCGGTTTTGCATTGAGGATATGGACCTCTAATAATAGAGATATTCGAGCTTACGTTACACGGGATTATCTCCTTATCTCCTGCTTAAGAACTTCCTAAAATTCGAAGATTATATTACGGCAAAAACCTTATGTATTCGTTGATACACTTGTTCAGATAAGTTTTTATGTTCCAACTAAACTTCAGAAATCGACGCACTACACAAAACGAGAAGTTCTATTGAGAATAGTCAAACTTTTTTAATTTTGCCGGATGGTTATCACTTATACGCCTTCAAAAAGGCCTACATGCGATTTGTCAAGTTTTCCGGCTGCAAAGGTCGAAGTCAAGCCCCTTGCGTTCTTTTTTCCTACTCATCAGATTCCGAAGATCTCCTCGAACGGTTTTCATCTTTTTCTAGGGCAATCCGCATAATGGCCTACGTATACCGGTTCTTATACATAACTCGTCCAAGATCTCTTTCTAACTTTTACGCGGACTCCATTTTGCTTTTCAACACTGAAATCGTTACAATTCTTGATCGGCTTGTTTCCATTTGCAAAAAGTAGCTTATCCAAATGACTAAAAATCTCTATCTTCTAATCAAGAAATTTCTAGATCAGGATGCATTTTAAATTCAGGTCCTTTTCTTGATTCAAAAGGTATCCTGCGTTAACGTGGTAGGCTGGAAAACTCTCCAGGGCTTTTTCTTATCTTTAGATTAAATTCATACACGATATCAGCCTACATGATGGAAATCAGCTGGTATTAGGGCTACTACGAATGCAATATTGGATTTCTAAAGCCAGAAATCTAATTATTACTATAGCTGACAAATGCAGACCCTGTTTGATATATGAGACAGATTGTCAGGAACAGAATATGGCTGCGATGCCACTAGAGCATGCATATCCGTACGTTTTTTGACGAAGGCGATTCATTTGAAAGCTACATGTGATCTTTCCAAGCCTTTATTTCTATTCGCTTTCAGCTGATTCGTGTCCCGACCTTTGTCGGTGCTTCCAAGACACTGGCTATAGAATTTATCTAAACGTCACAGCAGCGTATATTGGCTAACTACCAGATATTACTGGCATTTCATTCCAGCAGGTGCTCCCCACATGGATGGACTATGGAAAGCTAGAGAAAAGAGCTTCAAAACTCACATCCATATGAATGTCCTAAATACAATTATAAGGAATTTTCAACAAAATCGAAGCAAGCCTTAATTTCAGGCCAATTTCTCCTATGTTAACTGACCCTACTGACCTCTGTGCGCTCACACCAGGACATTTTCTCATCGGTTCGCCGATTCTTACACCTGCCGATCAGCAAATTCAAGAGTCTATGACAACAGTTAATCGGTTGCAACGATTGAAGCTTATTTACCAAAATTTCCAGCGAAGAACGTGGAGGCAGAAGGTCTTGTGGTAGTAAAGGATCAGAATTTTCAGCCAAATTTATGGCGAATTGGTAGGGTCAAAAGAATTTACATCGATTCTGACAGTAGTGTTCGTGAAGCTGACGTTTTAACATTGAGATGTGTAGCAACGTCAAATTCGTCGTTCTGCTCATTCCGTCTTAAGTTTTGGCCTTCCTTTCGACTAGTTTCCGCCTCTTACCGTTTTCTTTCTTTTTTCAAAATAATAATGTCTAAAGCTTCCACTCTTTCTTTGAAAGCCTGAATAGGTTGAAAAAGGCAAATATAATGCGTTTTCGTGTCCAATCTGTTAACGGGCACATCTACTGAGAATTTGCAAAAAATTTCTGGCATCGAACATTAGCGACCGTCTTTGTGCAATTCGCAAGATTAAATACAGGGTCAAGTATTTTTCCCATGACCATTCGCATGGCGCCTGTTTTATCAAGTATTTATGCAAGCATTGCCACAAATTCCATCATACGTTGCTGCACGATAATCCAAGACTAGCAGCTGAAATATTTTCTACGAAATCGATTTCGAGATCACGTTCTTCCGATATCGTTAAGTTAGGAAAAAACAAAGAACAAGCCTAAGACTTAACGAGCACTGTCTCCATCATTCACTTAAAAATTGTCCTTAACTGCTATTCTACGACAAATTACTAAAATTCGTTTACCAACGGTCCTGTCAATGAACACTTTTACCACATCCTACGCCCAACGCTTTCTTAACTCTGGAGCCTCAGTAAGTCCTGTGTCCAGACGATTAGTCTACAAGCTAAGAGCTTTTACGTTTCATGACGAAACAATTTGTCTAATAACCAAAAAAGCTGGGTATGATTCGACATCCAAAGAAGACGAACTTTCGTGCTGATAATCGAATAAGTCTCAAAATTTCGACATAATCGTTTCAAGAATCTTATTAGAAGAAATTTCCAGATTTATTTTTAAAAGATTAAAATTTCTATGAGTCGGCAGAAATCGATATTATTATAGGCGTGGAAATTTATCCCAAAGTTATAAGTGAGAGAGTTTTTTTCGAGAGCAGGCCTTCCAACGGCTCAAAGCACCCTTTTCGGGTGGAGTGTATAAGTCCCTGTTCCGTTTAATCTTAAAATACACTTATATAAGGCTATGCAAAATACAAAACGTATTATCATCACTTTTCATGAATTCTATTGTTCATTATAATTTAACTAATTAAGTTAATATTTAATATTGTACTCAATATATTAAAACAAATGAAATATCAAACTAAATGAATTGTAAGAATTAATTAAGTTATACTCATACTGTTATATATATTTTTTCAAGTAGCATTTTGAAAAGGCCAATACGACATATTTTTGTTGCACAAATCCTGCAAGGTGGGCACCAATGTTAAGACCAAATGTCTTCGCAACGCTTAACCCAAGTCAGTTATTTAGAGCTGGTCTTATTCAAACTAGACATATTCAAAAGCTACCTATTATGGCCATAATTTACTTTTCATGCAAATAGATTTTGGCATAATTGAACGTCCATTAGCCGAATTGTCTAAGCTTCTATTCATTCTACAGACTTTAAAAAGGTGTAATTCTCATTTTCCACATAAAACCTAAATTTCAAATCCTAATACGACTGTTTTGTTTCATTTCCCTACATATTGGGGTTTTCTACCTTCAATTGCATTTGTGAGCAAAAAAAAATTACACTGTAGTCTTGTTTGTTCCATTGAAAAAAAAAATCTGTTTCACACTTAATTTTATCTCCTTTTTAAGTTTTGAAGAAAAATGCAAATACAGTTTAATAGGAAAATTAATTAGGTGCAAAGATTTCAGTTATTTTAATATAAATACCAAACCGTCAAAATGTTCAGTGATGTTATCGATAAAAAATGAATGCCTGTCAAAAAAAAAGTGTAAAATTTTATATTTTAAAATTGACCTGTCGGAGGAGATCACTTATAGTCACCTACCCATCACTGATGAAAATGCAATCACTATTGTTAATCCCTTTATTTGTTTATTAATCCCTTTGTTTGTTTACTCGCTACATTGTTGTTGATTAATATTAATACTTGTATGTACTTGCATTTATAATATTTTAAGATTTGTTGCATTAGATTAATTCATAATCATTTTTTTATGCTTTGGAATTTTGTAGCCCAAATGTAAACATTTTAGATTTTAGTTTTTAGTCTTAAATTTGAAGCGAATACAGAACCACACAAAAATTCATTTCTCGCGTTTTTAATTAATTTATTTCAAATAGTTAGTTTTCTACGCGACATTTTGGCGACCGTGACAGGACGGTAGTTCTAACGTTTAAGTTAAATTTAATAAACATTTAATCAGTTTTCTTGGTTTTTTGGCCCGTAAAGTCACATCAAAAATATTTTGTTCGTTTGATTTGTGATAGAGCTCTTGCGAATTGTTTGTAGTCTACGCGTGACTTAGTACCAATTTTTGTGTTTTTTTTGTGTCACCCACTGCAAATATTTCAAGGTTGTGCGTACTTTTGTGTCACCTATCACAAAAATTCGTTGTTTGTGCGCATTTTGCTTATAGTGCTACCTCCTTTTCGAAGATAAAATATATCGGTTCGTGGTTTGAACATATACAAAATTAATAATTAAATGGCAACCAACGATGAAGTAGTTCCTGAGCCACAAAACGCCAGTGGCCCAGAATTAGCAGCATTAAAACATCAAAGAAGTACAATGAAGCGCAACCTCTTATATATGCAGAAAAAGATGACGATGACGCCATTTTGGAATGCAGACTCGAAATTTTAAAATCGTTTTTTAAGCAATTGAGCCACGTGCAAGGCAAAATTGAACAGCTTTGTTTCTCTGATAATGGCCGAAGTGATTACGAGGACTTAATTATCGCTACAAAGGTAAAAAATTAGATATTTTAAAACGTCGTCGTTGCTCTGTATCAATGGATGTTACTCAATTTAATGCTTCTGTTGTTGGTGCAGTGCACTCATCTCGCCTTCCTTCATTGAACTTACCCAAATTTGATGGCAAGTTTGCTGAGTACGAAAGGTTTATTATTGCTTTTAATACATAAGTGCACGAAAACCAATTAATTACGGATGCCGACAAATTTAATTATTTGCTAAACTGCTTATCAGGCCCAGCTTTGGCAGTTGTGGAACCATTTCAGGTAACCGCACAAAATTATACTAAGGCACTAGAGAGATTAAAAGAACGCTACGACAATACTTTTGTGTCACCTATCACAAAAATTCGTTGTTTGTGTGCATTTTGCATATAGTGATACAAGTGCATTTTCAAAAAAGTCTTGAAACCAGCTTTAAGTGCTACATCCTTTTTACAAACTTAAAAATTAAAAATAAGGTCAACACCCATAAGCACGTTGGGAGGCATCTGCAAGATCATGGATTTCACCAAGTATTTAAGGCGATGCAGGCACATATCTGTGCACCTCGATATTTTTTATATACTGCAAGTCATCTCTTATTTTAAGCAACGTTTCGACGTTATTGGAACTAGTAAGGATGTCGTCTACATAAAAATCTTCTCGCAGGATCTTATAACCAAGAGGAAACAATTAGCTATATTTATCTGCTATAAAAACAAACTACGAATTGCTAAAAATGGGGCTGAGGACAAACCATATGTAACAAACCATATGTAACAGTTGAAACACTTGCAATTTTTCCTCCCTGCTGTTGCGCCATAAAATGAGCTAGTATTTGCGGTCCCGTTCGTCGACTTCAAATTGTCGATATATTTTAGAGATATCAGCTGTGAGCGACAATTTGTTCAAACGAAACAAAAAAAGTGTGGTGGTTAGGTCCTGCTGAATTGCAGGGCCAACCATACGAATATCGTTCAACAATATATTTGAGGAGCTGCAAGCTAAGCCATCAAATACGACACGGAGTTTGGTTGTAGTGCTCTCTGGACGAAGTACATACCGGTGTGGAATGACGAAAATTGGACTATCTAGCGAGTGAGTATACAGCGACATGTGCCCAAGCGACAAATATTCATCCCTGAACTCGATGTTCTTAGATTTAAATGTTGAACTGCGATCTAAGCATCTTTCGAGCGACAAAAAGAGATTGTAGGCCATATCAAATGAATTACCAAGTACCTGTGGTGGTGTTTTAAATGGTAAACGAACTTGGATCTTACCATTTTCTATAACTCTGACATTTTTAATGTTATGTTGTTCACAGGCTTCCTCTGTGAACTTCGATGGAGTGTTTACATAGTCCTCAATCTTCCAAAACCTTTTTAATGTGGTATCAATGAATTCTTCGGTAGTTTCAATAGCTAAATTGCAAATCATTGGAGCTACGGGGAATTTACTTATGAATTTACCACCGGCAATCCATCCGAACAATATATTCTTAAAGGTTGGGCCACTGTCTCCTAATGATACATGACCATCTACCAACAAGTTAAAAAAAACTTCTGTATCTATTAACAATTCTATCCGCTGGGGCTTGTAAAATAATAGATCGGCTAGCTGAAGAGTGTTGAATATCTCCCAATGAGATGTTTCGATGTATTCGCCGGGCTGACGAGATGATATCGATTTAGTTACCGCAAATGTTGAGGACCACTCGAACGAATTGAAACGAGATTTTAATGCAGAATCCACGTAAGATCTGATTCTTGTGCGCACTTTACCAATGCCGGAAATTTCTTGTGTGTACGGATGAAAACTCAATTTGAGCCTCTTTCCAGTTTCCTGTAGAAATCAAACACTGTGTGATGAGCCGATTTGCATACCTTCGAAACCCTATGACCTTTGTCCAAACAATTGATGCAATGGCCATTGCGCTTTATGAAATTAAAGCGTTCCGAAACGGCATGGGATGAAAAGGATGCACAAGAATTCATACCATGCTCCGATAACTACAATACGTGCTGTTAGAGTTTGACTGAACAAAAGTGTGAGATGGACGTTTAAAATTAGGCTTTGCCTTTGCAGAATTAAATTTTGCAGAAATTTCAACCTTTTTTCCATGGCTTTCTAAAAATTTGCAACGATTGCTTAAAACGTCATAAAATGCATCCCAAGTCGGCAATGATTTGAAGTCTGGTTTCCCATCGTAATTAAATTTTGTTTCAGAGTCGACAATAAAATGTGAACCACGAATAGCCGAAATAGTATCAATAATTTTTCGTAACGAAGCACTGTTGCCCTTTATCATATTAGGAACACTAAATAGATCATTAACATGTTCCAGAGAAATTAACACTTTATTGTCGTAGCGTTCTTTTAATCTCTCTAGTGCCTTAGTATAATTTTGTGCGGTTACCTGAAATTGTTCCACAACTGCCAAAGCTGGGCCTGATAAGCAGTTTAGCAAATAATTAAATTTTTCGACATCCGTAATTGAATGATTTTCATGCACTAAATTATTAAAAGCAATAATAAACCTTTCGTAATCAGCATACTTGCCATCAAATTTGGGTAACTTCAATGAAGAAAGGCGAGATGAATGCACTGCACCAGCAACAGAAGTATTAAATTGAGTAACACCCTGCGAGAAGATTTTTATGTAGACGACATCCTTACTGGTACCAATAACGTCGAAACGTTGCTTAAAAAAAGGCAGAGTTGGTTCAGGTACTTAAATTACATGGGCTCGAATTGGCAAAATGGAGCAGTAATAGTTTTGAAGTTACGTCGAATAATGAAGCTGAAGTCCTGATAAAAGGTCAAGAAGACGAAATTAGGAAAAACTTAGGCATGTCCTGGAAACCACAACAAGATAGTTTTTGCTATCGTTTTGAATTGCCTGAATTAATCAAGCCAACAAAAAGGTCAGTTTTGTTTGTTGTTGCAAAAATTTTTGACTTGCTGGGAATTTTGAGCCCGATCGTGGTTCGCTATAAAATCTTTCTTCAAGAAATATAGGTCCAGAAATACGACTGGGATGACAAGCTGAATGAAGATCTCAAATCTTTATGGCTCAAAATAAGAGATGACTTGCAGTACATAAAAAATATCGAGGTGCGCAGATATATGCTTACATAGCCTGAAACACTTGGTGAAATCCATGGTCTTGCAGATGCCTCCCAACGTGCCTTTATTTTCGATTTTTGGTCGAAGGCAAATTCAAAACAACCCTGCTGATTACCAAGTCAAAAGTAGCTTCTATTAAGGCACAATCACTACCCCGACTTGAACTGTGTGCCGCTGTTCTGCTTAGTAAAACGTGGGAAAAAATAAAATCAAAAGTGACTAATTTTGTATCGAAAACCTATTTTCGGACTGACTCGAAAATTGTTTTTCAATGGCTTAAACTAACTTCATCAACGTTACATTGTTTCGTCGCTAATCATATCTCCGAACTTCAAAACAACACAAGAGATATTATTTGGTGTCACGTTCCATCCAAAAGAAACCCTGCTGATATTGTATCCCGGGGATGTAGTGCACAGGAATTACCAACAACAATTTGCTTTAACGGTCCTAGTTTTCTTCTCGATCAGCAATCAACTTGGCCCGAAACTGATGAAATTAGCTCAAAAATTAGCTCAGAAATTTTGGAAAGAAGAAAAGCGGCTGTTTTCAAGTGTACTGATGCCCCAAAATCAATAATAGAAGAGATAATCGATAAGCATTCATCATTTTATAAAGTAATTCGAATAATTTCATTTGTTTTTCGTATTTTTAACAGATACCCAATAACCGCAACTTAAAGCCCGCATATGAAGCTCATATAACCGTACCAGAATTGGATTGTGTTTTCTGGCGCATAGTTGGCCATATTCAAAATGCCAATTTCAAGAAGGACATTGTCGCACTTTCCAAAGGAAGATTTGTTCATCCCTCGCTACAGAAATTGACACTATTTCTACAAGAAATAAAATTAAAAAATGGCGGACGTTGTTGGTGGACGTCTAGCAAAGGCATCTATACCATATGATGCCCGATTTCCTGCTTTGGTTACCAAAAATCATCCTTTTATATTATCGTACTTCGAATATTTGCATCGCCTTCATTTACACGCTGGTCCAAAGGTTTTACTGGGTATCATTCGTCAAAAAATTTGGACCATTAACGGCAGAGAAGTGTTTCGCACGGTCATTCGAAATTGCATCCATTGTTTCCACTACAAACCAAAATTGATGAACCAAATCATGGGAAACTTACCACCTGATCGACTTCGAGTTAATCGACCGTTTCTAGTGGTTGGAGTGGATTTTTGTGGCCCATTTCCCGCCACACATCGTAGCCGAGGTAAAATGCCATACAAAACATATAAAGCTGCTTTTGTTTGTTTTAGCTCAAAGGCCGCGCATTTAGAAATGGTGTCCGACCTCTCAACAAACACATTTCTTATGTGCTTGAAACGGTTCTTCAGTCGAAGAGGCATTCTCCAAAAAATCTACTGCGACAACGTCACAAATTTTGTCGGAGCACACAACAAACTCGTTGCAATAAAAAATTCGTTGTTCCATCAAGATGTCGTGCAAGAGCTTAAAACGTATTCAGTCCAGAAAGGTTTTGAATTTTGTTTCATTCCTCCTCGTGCCCAACATTTCGGTGGTATGGGAGGCAGCCGTTAAATCAGCTAAAACATTTCTGGTAAAAAACATCGGCGTGCCGTATCTTACATTTGAAGAATTGCAGATACTTGTGGCTGAAGTTGAAGCCATTTTAAACTCTCGCCCCATCGCTCCAATGTCTGATGATCCTAATGATGGTGAAGCAGGCCACTTAATAATTGGTTCACCTTTAATGTCCCTTCCTTAAGAAACCATAAATCTTACCAAACTAGGATCTCTTAGTCGTTTCCAGCGAATTTCGAATTTGAAGAACCAGTTTTAGAAAGCATGGTCTAAGGATTACCTCTTGTCACTACAAGGACGTGCCAAATGGTTAACGGTGGAGCCAAATGTTATCGAAGGCCAACTTGTTGTAGTTCATGAAGACAATACCCTACCACAACAATGGCAGTTAGCTCAAGTAACAAAAGCTATACTTGGTTCTGATGGACAAGTTCGAGTAGTAGAGCCTAAGTCAAAAAATTTTTCTTTTCGTCGTCCTTTTCATAAAATAGCTCCCTTACCTCCTCTACATTCATCTTGAAAGACGCACACCTTTCAACGCACCCATCACTGATGAAAGTGCCATCACTATTGTTAATCCCATTATTTGTTTGTTAGTCCCTTTATTTGTTTGTTAATCCCTTTGTTTGTTTACTCGCTACATTGTTGCTGATTAATATTAATACTTGTATGTACTTGCATTTATAATATTTAAAATTATTGATTTAAGTTTTTAGTCTTAAATTTGAAGCGAATAAAGAACCACACAAAAATTTATCTTTCGCGTTTTTCATTAATTAATTTTAAATTGTTTATTTTCTACGCGACATGACCTTCTTAACTTAAAACCTTAAAAAACGTTGCTAATTCTCCGTTTTGCGATTCAGTTTTTATAAATAAAAATGAGGCAACACTTAAAAATAGATAATATAAAAACAAAACTGAAAGAGTTAATTTCTAATTTTAATTTTACGGCGACAAAAATAGAATTTTGTAAATGTATAAGTATTTATTTTTTTTAACTCTTTACATTAGTCTGTACGTGTGTGCAAAGTATTATTATCTGTTGTGGCAGAGTTAGTCTTTACTTTCCTCCCCGTGACGAATAAGCTGATCAGTTTCTGTTAAATGGAAAATATGTATTTGGGAAAATTACATAAAAGCATGTATTTTTAAAAAAATGACAGTCATTAAAAGGGTGCTTATGGAAAAACATGCATATTTAATGTTAAATATACTAATCATAGGTACTAAAAAGGTAAAAATTCTAAAGTAATGCTTTATATACTTTGCACGTACAGACTAATGTAATGCGTTAAAAAATAATTACTTATAAGTTTACTGTGTGCTAGTATATAGAATATATTAGGTGCAATAGTAGTTACATTTAACAAAATACAAAATTCCATTTTCATCGTCGCAATTCGGTTATATGTCCCCATTTGCAGGGTAAGACGATTTTGACATCTGAAGACATATTTTACAAAAACAAAATACATATTGTTTCTTTATTGTTGTAGTTGTTTTAGAAGTTCTTTTACCTGTTAAACTAATATGCCTTGATTGGTTCTTTTTAGCATTGTTTGTTTCTTTCTTTCAATCCTATAACAATACTATGAATAAAAAAATTAAGTGTCACAAGAACTTTAGCAATATCGGTCCACATATGCTGGAGATATGTTAAAAATAGAGGAGTTCTTCTATTTTCCTTACGTTTTTCAGATATATGTGTTTTTTGGTAATTGTTGTTTTTCTTTTATGTATTGAAAATCGAAACTTCAGAAAAAAGAATAATAAATTTTCAGGTATATATCGAAATATCACCAAACTATCTAAATGACAGCAAAATATTACATTTTTACCAGCATGTCACTAAAATACTAAGCTTTGGAAAAAATTGCTTTTGCAACACCTAATTGAATTTTTTATTAAAAACTGAAAATGAAGCAATGGAATTAAACTAAACGATCAAAATTTGACCGGAATAAATATTATTACGATGATTTTCCCAAAAGTTTAATTTTCCCAAATAAATTGTACCTGTTATTAAAAATCTTAAATTCCATTAGTACCTAAAATAAAACAGAGATAATATTTAAATATCAACAATATAAATTTACACTATTGAATTACTTTTATAGCGTAACTGTACAAGTAATGCCGAAAGCCAAATATCTGACATCTTGGGAATATGTCTTGTTTTATAAAACAAGATAATTGTATGTATTGTGTGACTTACCCAAGAACACAAAAAAATAGCAACAACTTATTAAATCTTTAATCATATTATTCTTTATTATTTCTTTCTAATCCAAAGCACATAGTTAGTTAGGAGTGGCAGCCTCTCACGACGAAGCTTACTTGTGCACAACTGTATGGCCCGTTGTGATACAATAAGGAAGGCTGCGCGACTCCTCCCACTCAATTGAGAACCATGAAGATTCCAAAATGAACTTCGCTATGTCCTCTATAGGGTGAGATGATAGCTCCGTAAGAGTCTTGTAGAAAGGAGAGCCCAGCATTCTAAATCTCCTTCAAGCTAGGGATGGGTAACGGAACAGGAGGTGCAAAACGGCGTCTTCCTCATCCCCTAAGTCACAGCTGCGACAGAAATCATTATAGGGCAAACCCAGTCTTTCCGCATGGCTGCTTATTCGACGAAGACATTAAGTACCGAAACCATAATACTTATGGATTTCCTGTCCAGTCCGAGCAGTTGCCTGGTTCGCCTGAGGTCCAGCGTAGTCCACAGTTGTCTGAAGGTAGAGCAGGAACTTTCCTCCACCCGTAATTTGCGAGCCAAATTGAAGTAGTGATTCTTTATGGCCAGTTTAACCGTTGCCAGAGGAATTCCAACATCAGGTAATAAGGAGACGCTAGGAAGCAATGTGCCCTGTTTGGCGAGATCATCGGCCTCACAGTTTTCTAGGATATCCCTGTGACCAGAGACCCAAACCAGGTCAATCTGTGATCGCTCTGATAGTTTGTCGTGAGGAGCGACATCTCAGGACCAGCTCAGATGTACAGTATGCACCAGCAAGCGCTCTGATTGCCGCCGGACTGTCCGAAAAGATCCGAATTCCAACGCCGTAGTGTCGCCCCCAAGCACTATTTCGAATGATTTCAGAATAGCCATTTCCTCGGCTTGGAAGTCGCTGCAATAGTCAGGAAGTCTAAAGGAGAGTCTCAGACCAAGGTAATTGGAGAAGATTCCGCAACCGACCCTGCCGTCCACTTTGGAGCCAACTGTGTAGATGTCAACAGTACTGCTCACAACCACTTCGCTACAGACCCATTCCTCCCCACTGGGAATTTGGATCTGAAACCCGTAGTCCAGAGCAGGTGTGGAAGAGATGTAGTCCACCATTGATGGTGTGGACACATCCCGAGCGATTATTTTGAAGTGACCCATACAGAGCCTTTGTCGAGATAATTCGGAGGGCCCCAGTAATTAAAATGGCGGCTGTTCTACTGACTATCAAAAGGCTTTTTGTTTACCGCTTTTTCAAAAGCGGGCCACCAAAGAACAGTACCATAGAGAATGTTTGGCTCAATGACTGCCTTATAGAGTCAGGGGGTGATTCGAGCCTGAACTCCCCATCTAGGTCCTAAAGCTATCTGGCAGAAATAGAGCGCGCAGGTCTCCTTCCAAGCTCTTTCGGCAATGTTCACCATCCATTGAGATTTTGGGGTTTAATATTACCCCAAGGTATTTTACACTTTTACTTACACTAAGCACAGTGTCGTTTAGCTTAGGTGCAGTAAAAATGGGATCTTTGTATTTCTGTGTGAAGAGCATAACCTCCGTTTTGCTGGATTAACATCGAGGTCAAATTCATGGCACCATCGAGACAGAACCTTGAGTGAATAGTTCACCCGTTCTGTAAGTGTAGTTAGGTATTTTTCCGAGACCGCGATAGCAATGTAATCAGCATAAGCTATAACCCTATTACCCGTTTGTTTTTCGGACTAGTGCATTCTGCGTTGTTTTTTAAACATTTTTTAATGAAAATTTTTTATTATATACTACGTTTATATTACAAATCAATGTTTTTTTTTACCTTTATTATAAATATTCATTTTAATTTTTAAGCACTAGGTCAGTTTTGAAAAATAAAAATATTGTTTATTATTCTTTGTTTTTTCAATTTTTCGCCACACCGTTGGGTGGCATCTTCAGAAAACAGAAAACAAAGTTATTTAAATTATTAAAAATTGTTTTGGGAATTTTAATAATATTATTTATTATATTATGCCAATATCCCATTAACATTTTAAAATAAAAATACAATTTATTTGTTGGTTGAAAATTACTTAAATTATGTTTTTTCAAATACAAATTATAAGCAATATTTTTATTTTAAAAAACGGACCTATGCTTAAATAATTAGAGAGGAAAATTATTTATTATAGTTTTTACACATATTGTTTATAATTTTAATAAATACTTACATATATTAGGAAGTTTTATTTTAAAATAATTCGGTTTTCTAAGCAATAAATTATTTAAAATATTGTTATTTAATTTGTTTCTTAATTTTGTTAATGTAAGTGCTAGTGCACTGAAGGCGCATTCTTCTGAACAGTAATAAAATTTTTTATTCATACATGCTTTATATATGTGTCTGCCTTATCTACCTATTTAATGACCTCTGTTTTTTCTCAAAGTCACATATAAATGTGTCTCTTTTTGGCTTAACGAAAACGGCAAATACTAAAAAGAAGGACTTCTATTCTTGTTTCCGGTAATAACTTAATTTTTAAGATCGTTCTTATGAATTCATCCTTTGAACTTGAAAATTTGTTGTTCCTCCATAAATTCAAAACAAACAATTATTCCCAATTCTTACACAAATTTGTTTTTCTTTTATTGATTGGTTCCAAATGCGATAATTGTCTATAGTTGAGTGAGAAACAAAGTCATTTGGGATTTTGCTTTGGCTCAGTGATTTTACATATTCCAATTCCTCAAATTCCAGCACCTTCATCCCTTTATAATTCAGCTAAACATATTGATTCATCGCACCAGATTTATATTATCACTGATACTTCTACTCATTTTTTTTTTTTGGTCTGGATGATATTAATTTCAAGAAAAGAACAGGTTCTTTTGTTCATTATGATTTATTGTTTAATAGTGCAAGTTAATTACAAGAGAGAAAAGCATGTTTTTTCAGTGGTGTAGAATAAAATAATATGTCGATAAGAGTTAAATAATAAATTCTTAATTAAAATTATTTAAAAGGATATAATAGTAAATAGTACTCGAAAGAATTCAAAAATTTTTTTTAAAAAAAAGGAGTTTGAGAATAAAGTTAAGCCTAAAAGTAAAGGTGAAAATTCAAGAAGCAAACAAAGGAAATCTGTGCCCTACTAAGCTGTCTAAGTGATTCCAAGATTCTTTTGAATAAAATCCTAGAAAGGTATTTCAAATTTTATTATTTCATTCCTAAAAATTTAAATGGTTTTATAGATTCAAAAGTCTTACATAGTGCTTAAGTTTGCCTGCATACATATTTATCAGAAGATCTTGCGAGTTTACGACACTCGCATAAGTACATTTTTCATAAATCATCCCTTTTTGTTTAGTATAAAATAAGATAAATAAAATAAACATATTATTTATATAACAACTAAGAAAACCTTTAATCTAGGATTAAGAATTTATGTAAACAAAATCATTAAGCCCAAAAATAAATATAAGATAAACATAAAACCAAGGTCAAATGCTTTTAAATGATAAAGGCTCTTAGGAAAAGTAATTAAATTGTTATTTGTAAGAAAAACAACTAACTCTAGCTTAAGTACAATAATTGAAAACAAGAGGATTAAGGGAAACACCTAAGATATAGGAAAACACAAGCATGTTATTTGTTTAATGATTAAGGAAAATCTAGTATTTAAGCAAATAAAATTTAAATCATAAAATTGTTAAAAATAAGTAACATAGACGTATAGACGTCGCATTGTTTTTAATCCAAACATTATATTAAGAAATTATTATCACCAAAAAAAGACGCATCGCGTCGAATAAAATATTTAATTTCCTTAAAAGTGAAAAATCTAATTGGCGTGGTTTTTTTCTATATGTAAATCTGTATGCAAGTATATATGCTTTTTATATTTACATATACTCATTTCGTTTTTTGTTCTTATTGCTTGTCATTTTTGACCTTAAAGAACGTAATCTTTTTACTTGGAATATAGAGTTGTAGCTTTACATAATTTCTTTAAAACTCTTACAATTTTCCCCACCATCTACTCTTAAGTGAGATACCTATGTTAAACTTAACATGTACAACAATTCTGCTCTTACAAACTAAACATAAGCTACTCTTTTGTTTATTCGTATAAAACAGTTACATATATGCCCAGCGATTAATAATTCTTATTATTTAGGGGTTATTAGACGATCAAACTTCGCCTGTGAGCACGGTCTGATGACAAACCATCAAACTCGTGTAATAGGGTAAATTTCGTGTTTGTCAGCCGCGCTGGATGAAAATCAAAAATTTTTGATATTTTGTGTTTGCCATCAGGCCATCCAACTCGTTTAATAGCGTGTTTGTCAAACATAGTGTCATGCTGTAAAGGAGCTTATTTGGATCAAACAATTGCTGGGTGAACTTCTACCAAATCAAGATTTACAAACCACTTTGAACATAGATAATCAAGGAGATATTCGTCTTGTAAAGAACCCTGAATTTCATAAAAGAACAAAGCATATCGATGTAAAATATAATTTCATTGGAGAAAAGTTTGAGGGTAAAATGTTTGAGCTAAACTATGTAAATTCAAATCAACAAGTGGCAGATATTTTTATCAAGCTTTAGCTATAGATAAATTTGTTCAATTTAGAAAAATGTTAAATGTCATTGACTTTTTTGAAAAATAATTTGTATTTAAAATTTATATAACAGAGTTTGATAAAAGTGGGAGTGTTGGATATATTCATCTTCACTCTGTAAATTAAATTTATAGAAATAATACTTTGCGTATACACACTTTGCTTTACAAAAAATAATCATTTAGGCATTGTTTTGCTTTACAATAAAAAAATAATCATTTAGACATTGTATATTCATTCAATATTAACAAATAAATTTTTCTTTGAGTTATCCCTTGTCTTTTAAAGTAAGCGGTTGTTTCTTTTTTTATTTGGCTCAACAGGTTATGCGCCCAGACACCATAATTATTATAATACAGTTTTATTAAAAAATTGCAAATCTTAAATTTAAAATACGTGCCGAGTTATCGTTTTAATTCCCTTGCGCTCTGTTATTTAAAATTTAAATTTTTTAATTGGCAATAATGGAGGCAGACTTTGCAAGAATTGAGAAACTGGAAAGGGCTGAACAATGGAGTATGTGGCGATTCCAAGTTAAAGTTATTCTGAATGCAAGCGACTTAGGGAAATACATAATTCAAGAGTCCGTGGCATTTGAGAATACTACAAATGCTGCTCCTGGAACTTCAGGGTCAAGTACAACACGTGCACATGTTGCGGTAGGAGTGGATCCTGGTACCAAAAGAAAGGTTTTGTTGCGTGATGAAAACTGCATGAAGGCCGACAGTAAGGCGCAAAGGATAATAGTAATGGCTCTTGGTCAACAATCGGTGTTGCATATTATTAATTGTAAGACAGCAAGAGAAATGTGGCTGAAATTAGAAAATGTGTATGATTTTAAGCTTACAGCAAATGTTCATCGTTTGCAGCAGCAGTTTTACAGTTTTCAGAAAAATCCAGAAGACAACATTGCTGTGCATATTTCAAAACTAGAAGCGTTGGTTACGCAACTCAAAGAAGCAGGGGAGGACGTTTCATGTTCTATGGTTATTACAAAAATCTTTATGACGCTCCCTCCGAGCTTTTCACATTTCTATAGTGCATGGGAGTCGACTGCGCCAGAACAACAAACGTTGGAAAACTTAACTACCAGACTGATAATGGAAGAGACTCGTATGGCTGGAGGTCAAGCTGTGAATGCAGGTGATGCTCTTGTAGCAAAGCAAAAGTTTGGTAACAAGAATACAAATCAGAAAAGAGGTAAATGTTTTATTTGCAAAAAGCTAGGTCATTGGAAACGGGATTGTCATATGAATAGGGCAAAAGCAAATCAAACCAAAGGCAATGCCTTATATGTGAATCAGAAGCAGTGAAGAGCCTTAGTGAAGACCAGCAATGGTATGTGGATTCGGGAGCCAGCGACCACATGACCAAGAACAGATATTGGTTTGTTACTTATGAAGCTTTTGAAAATCCAATTGATATTAGGTTTGGCGACAGTAATGTCATAAAGGCGTATAGTCGAGGCGCTATAAACATTTGGTCATATGAAGGTAAAAAATGGCGAAATATTCATTTGGCAGAAATTCGGTTAAATTTATTTTCTGCAAATAGTGCACTTGATAGAGGTTTGCAGATGAAGTCTGACAATAAACGTTGCGAATTTTCAAAAAATGATAAACTGATAACTGATAAACTTTTTAAGTTGATAATCAAAGTAGATATGCCTTTAAAACGCGTTGAAAAACATTTGTATTCCACTGAATCTAATGTGTGCTCTATCAATGAATGGCATGAAAATCTAGCACATCAAAATTTTGATTATTTCAAACGTTTTTTTTTTTAAACTGCGCCAAATACGTTTTCTCGACGAAGGCCCGAATTTCCGTGAACGATAAAGGCGTTTACTACCGATTAATCTCGGTTATTGCTTTCGAATTTGAATGAGTTGTAGAAATGAAACGCAAAACTTTAATTGCAAATTTTATTCAATCAACTGCATTAAATTTCCTAAAAGTTAGATACAATTCAATATTAATTATTTCTTCAGTATTTTAAAATATCTCACAATTTAGTGCAATAGCCAAGAATATTGCGAGTTGTACTTCTCTTGAGTAATGACAAAAGACAAATTACGCCATTATACTTAGCTTTAGCACGTTTTTAACCAAGTATTTTACAATGTGTTGTCCTTTTCTTACATTACTGTTGTATATAATAAATAATACATTCAGCACATAATACAAAGAAATAAGAAAGGCAAATATAATGCATAAAGTGTAGAGTTGGACAGGGGCGGTAACACCCCCGCACAGTATGATGAGATGGATTTGAGTCTTACTCCTCCTCTATAGCCACGTCCAACACAGCTAATTTAGTTGTCGGTCTTTCAAGGACCCCATGGGCGGTTGAAACTTTTGCGCTTCTGGTTTGTCCATCGCTGGCTTAACTAACTTCTAACACCCTACCTTTCGGCCAAACGTTACGTTGCAGTTTATGGTCAACGATTATTCCTATATCCCCAACTCGTAATGGTCTAGATAAGTCATGCCACTTTTTTCTGCAGGTCAAAGTTGGTAAATAAGTAGAAACCCATAGCTTCCAAAATCGTTCAGCATACTGCTGCGATCGTAACCAATTATATCGTAGCGTTATTGGGTCATCATCATACATCGCCAATGGTTTCATTCCATTCTTACATCCGAGTAGGAAATGGTTCGGTGTAAGTACATTGGAGTTTTCACTGTCAAGAGGTACATATGTCAGAGGGCGGGAGTTCACGATGCTCGCGACTTCTAACATCATGCTACGGAGAAGTTCTTCACTAGGAGACTGAGTTGGCATTATTTTGTATAAAACGGTTTTTATTGAGCGAACTAAGCGTTCCCAGGCACAATCAATGTGAGATGCTGTAGGAGGGTTAAAATTCCATTTGCTTGTCGCTGTAGTGAAAATACGAACAAATTCATTTTGATCGACCTCAGCCACAGCTTCACGTAACTCGCGCTCAGCTCCAATAAAATTCGTTGCGTTATCGCTAACAAATATGAGTGGAGTATCACGTCTACATATAAAATTTCTTATAGCCATTATGCAAGACGAGGTCGTCAAAGAGTGCACAATTTCAATGTGAACGGCTCGCACGGTTAGGCATGTAAATAATGCACCATATCTATTTTCGATGTGTCGATTTATATTTGTATCAATTGTCCCAAAAAAATCAAGACCTGTAAAGCTAAATGGGGCCGTGAATGCAGCTAATCTGGCTTTAGGCAGTCTTGCCATTTTAGGATTACTTGGAGTTGCTTTCTGAATCTTGCAATCTTGGCAGTCTCTAATAGTTGTTTTCAGCGTAGCACGTAGTCTACCAATAAAAAATTTTTGCCGTATTTCATTTATAACGCTCTCATGGTTTACATGGTGCAGCTTACAATGGTAGTGATGAATGATCAGTTTAGTTATCGCAGATTTTCTAGGCAAAATCACAGGCCTTTTTTGTTCATTGAAGACATCAGCGAGATCTATTCTTCCATCGATGCGTAACACGTTTTTGTCATCAATTAAGGCTGAGAGTTTGTAAAGCCCACTCGATTTTGGAAGGGCCTTTTTTGGAGAAGCTGTATTTCAAATGAATAAAACTCTTGTTGCGCTTGTTTATATAAACGAATTTCGGCTGCTTTTAGCTCTTCAGATGTTAGTGCTGGTACTTCCGCAATAGACTTTAATTTTTATTTATAAATGTATTTTCTTTTAATAAAAGATTATTTTTAAAGCGCTCGACATAAGCTGCAGTGCGAACTAAGCGACTCCACTTCGAAAAACGTGATACGTCAAAAACAGATTCCGTGTTTGTAGTAAACAATACATGCGCCTTAACCTCTTCGTTTGTTGTACTTCTTTTTGTTTCAACTTCTTTTGGCCACTCGTTTTCAGAGCTTTGAAGGAATTCAGGCCCGCGAAAGCAACGATTTCTTAAGCTGAAGTCGAGTGGTTTAGCCCATTTGGTCGCGTCATCAGCGACATTGAGTTTTGACGGCACCCAGTGCCATTCAGCTTACGCGAAATGCTACAAATTGGCAGTACCTGCGGTGGTCGGACCTCAGCGAGCCAAGGACATTTTTTGAATCCGTCCAAAAGTACTTCTTATCAATTTTTATTGTGTGATTTTCTACAATAGTCCTTGCGTACCTAGCGCCTATTAGCGCTGACATTAACTCTAAGCGGGGTATTGAAGTTATTTTTAGCGGCGCGACGCGTGTTTTTGACCCAATTAAAGAGCAATCTATATTGATGCCATCGAATATTCTAAGAAACGAAACAACTGCATACCCATCTAAGCTTGCATCAACGAATGTGTGTAGATGCACCTGTACATTATTATAATCTCTCGACGTTTGCAAATAACACCTAGGTATAGACAATTTTTTAAGTCCGGGAATTAGTGAAACCCATTTTTTCCATTTGTCGTATTCATCTTGCTTTATTGATTCATCCCAATCGACTTTACTACGCCATATTTGTTGTAAAAGTATTTTAGCGTACATAATAAAGTTGCCAACAAGTCCTAGTGGATCGTAGATTGACATGACAACACGCAAAATTTCTCTTTTTGTAGCGGTTTTTCTACCATTAAATATATCGCTTTGAGACAAACTCTCTGAAATTTTGAAAATTATGTTGTCATTGGCTGCCACCCAAAAAACACCAAGAACTTTTTCTATTTTGTTTCCGTCGATGGCAAGATTTTTTTCTGCAAATTTAGTATTTCCGTTTAATTCATTTAAAACAAACACACTGTTCGAACACCAGTTTCTCATGTGGAATCCGCCTTGTTGGTGAATATACTTAACGTGTTTAGCTAGACGTAAAGCATCGTTTTCAATATCTACTGATGTTAAAAAGTGGTCTACATAATGATCCATTTGAATAGATCGAACCGCGTTTGGATATTGACTTCTAAGTTTTTCTGCATTAAAATTCTTAATGTATTGAGAGATACTGGGAGAGCAGGCTGCTCCAAATATAATCACATTCATTATATATACATCAGGTTCCCTATCGGTATCGCAGTTTCGCCACAAAAAACGTAGGGCTTGTTGATCGTTTTCAATCATAAATACTTGGTGAAACATCTCTTGCATGTCTCCACAAATGGCAACCGATCTTTGACGAAAACTAAATAATATTGCTGGTAGTGACGACAACAAATCTGGAGCTTTAAGAAACATACTGTTTAATGATATGCCATGCGATTTAGCAGCGGCATCCCATACAATGGGTACCTTTTCAGGTTTGTTTTTATTGTGTACTGCAAAGATAGGTAGATACCAAGTACAGTTTTTAAAATTGGGATTAGAAATTTCATTCGCATCCAATTTTCTAATATAACCTTTTTGAAGTTAGTCCGAAATAGTTTTTTGAAAAATAGACAATAAATTTGTATCAGCTAACAATTTTCGCTCTAGGCAGAGTAATCGCATTTTAGCAATTTTAAAACTCTCAGGTAAGCTAACAGTGCCGTATCGCCACAGTAAGCCAGTCACATAATGTTTATCTGCACGCTGATAGGTGTTAGCAGTTAATAAATGTAACGCACGCTCCACTTCTTTGCCATAAATTGGGTTTTCTGGCAGCTTTACACCGACAGAATCAAGAGAAAAATATTGTTTTACAAGCTCGTTTAAATTGATGTGATCATTAGATTCGCAGTCGCAAATATGAAAATTATAAGACTCGTGTTGTACCGTAGAAAAACCTATGTTACCATAAATGAGCCAACCTAATTTTGTTTGCACTGCAGCGGGTGAGTTCGGCGATGCCTTACGTATTTTTCTAGGTATTCCCAAGCTCCAATTATTAGCGCCAATTAACAGCCGTGGAGATGCATTATAACAGTTCTTAACGGGTAAGTTTCTTAAATGAGGGAATTGGACATATAATTTTTCGTAGTGCATAGTCTGTGAAGGTAAACAAAGTTGTTGGACTGTATTTACTACAATCGAAAATTGTTTTTTATTTGGTCCTGAAATGGGCAGAAATACCTGTTTTGAAGATTGTTCTCTTCGCTGCATATCACCAGTCCATTTAAGGCAAATGGGCGTACTGTCTAAACCTAAGTCTTCAATTAATTCTTCGTCAACAAGACTTACTGATGATCCTTCATCAATGAAGGCATATGTATTAATTACTTTATTTCTACCGTGCATTGTTATCGGAATTATTTTAAAAAGAACAAAATCCGACTTATTTTTATGTGTATTGCAATTAAATACTTCTTCTTTACCATTATTGTCATTCGCCTTCGGTGAAATTGTTTTACACACTTGATCATTTTTGTTAAGTGTTGTGTTTTTGCGGTTAATATTTTCGCCGCGATAATCAACAGGTGATGTGGCGAATTTATGAAGTAGAGAATGATGTTGATAAACACAGTCGTTTATTTGACACTTGCAATTGCAATTACATTTCTTATTATCGCGTTGAGCTTTTAAGCATTTCTTGCATATATTATAACGTCGTACTAAATTCCATCTCTCGCAACGGCTGGCTGCTAAAAATTCTTTACAATGGGGAACATCTATGCAGTTTCTCTTGCAGACAATGCAGCTTGATTTTAACTGAGAATTGTGGGCGTGTATGTGAGCATTCCGAGGCTTATATACATTGTGGTTATTTGTATTAGATGAAAAAGTTAAATTGGAAGTCATACTGGCTGCTAATCCAAGGTCAAACATCAAAGCTGAAAATTCAGTAAGGTTTGCTTTTTTATTTTCTGTAAACAATTGCAGTTTTCTACCACCCCATTTTATTTGCAGATTAGGTGGCAGTTTGTCAACCAGTTCCTGAAGCAGAGAAGAATTGTTCAGTTCGTCTGTTAAGCCGCAAGCTTCGATTGTAGCCAGGAAGCGTTTTACTTGTATGGCGAAATTACTAATGCTTTCCAGTTTGTTGGTATTTACTGGTGGCGCAAATTTTATTTTAGATCTAATAGAATGCAATATACGTTCCGGCTGTCCAAATAGAAATTTTACCGTAGAAATAGCAGTAGGCACACACGATGGATGTATAAGAATATTTTGGACTGCTTTTAGTGCGTCGCCTTTTAAAGAACGCTGTAAACGTATTAAATTTTCTGAATCACTTAAGCCGCAGACTTCAGTGGACCATTCGAAAGTTGAGTGAAATAAGGGCCACTCCTCTGGATTCCCTGTAAAAATTGGCAGTTCCTTTGGAACCGATGAATGGATTTGCTCTGTAGATAAATTTCTTGTTTGTATACGCGAAAATAGCTGTGAAAAGCCTCGAGTGCAAAATTTGTTTCTCTGCTAACTAAATTGTTATGAAAACAATTGTTTTCAAGGTTGAATGCAATTCTGTGTTATTTTGGGTAGAATTTGGCGCAGCTGATGTGTTACTATTTACCAAAAAATTTTGTGTTGTGCGCGGAATGGAATTATTATTTGTCGTCGTATCGTGTATATTGGGTGCGGCAGCTGAGTGCTTTTAACATTATTTTTATTAGGAATATATTCGCTTGTAGCTATCCTTGAAGATGAATAAATTACTGTTGGCAGGCTGGATGCTTGCGGTTGTGTGTTTTTATTTGTTATGAACAATTGGTCATCAGCTCCAATATTTACCGTTGGGTAAACAGGCACATTTGACGCATTGCAAGTTGGAACTGTATCAATTTTGGTCGATGAAGTTGCAACATGTTCCGATGTAGAAATTTCTGGTTGGCCTCTGAGCCATTCATGTACAGAAATACTAGATTTTGATGTTAAATCATCCTCGATATCTTCAGCTTGTTGTAGTAGTTGTAGCTTTCTATTAACAAATTCTTTGTCACGCGCGATGGATAACTGGCGCTCTTCTTCTAAGAGTTGTAGTTGTAACCTGATAGTTTTAGCTTGTGATGACTTAGAAGCCTTACTGCTTATACTTTTGTTTGAACGTATTGATAGAGATTCATGAAAGGTTGTAGACTCTGTACATAACCATGTGTTTGGTAATGGTGACGCGACGTTTACGCAATCAGCGTGGAACCATTTTTGCATTTGAAGCACGACAAGTTTCCATCTGAATTGTTCGTGCATTTAGGGCATGACTTACTTACCCTGGATGATTGACCATAAGGTGTAGAGAGAGACATTTTTACTCGCTGTGAATTACGTTATTTATAGCTACGCCGAAGTCCAGATTAGCAACTGTAGCGAGAAGACCACGTAACCAGAGAACGCAAGCGTTGATATAAAAATTAAATTGAAATTTAATTGATGTAAACGAGAAAGGCGTTTACTACCGATTAATCTCGGTTATTGCTTTCGAATTTGAATGAGTTGTAGAAATGAAACGCAAAACTTTAATTGCAAATTTTATTCAATCAACTGCATTAAATTTCCTAAAAGTTAGATACAATTCAATATTAATTATTTCTTCAGTATTTTAAAATATCTTACAATTTAGTGCAATAGCCAAGAATATTGCGAGTTGTACTTCTCTTGAGTAATGACTAAAGACAAATCACGCCATTATACTTAGCTTTAGCACGTTTTTAACAAAGTTTTTTACAATGTGTTGTCCTTTTCTTACATTACTGTTGTATATAATAAATAATACATTCAGCACATAATACAAAGAAATAAGAAAGGCAAATATAATGCATAAAGTGTAGAGTTGGACAGGGGCGGTAACACTTATGTTTTGGGTAAACATCAACGTGCATCTTTTTCTAACAGTAAAACTAAATCCAGCTTTGTAGGACAATTAGTGCATGCAGATGTTTGCCGACTAATGGAAAAAGTCAATTGGGGGTGCCAATTATTTTCTTTTGCTCAAAGATTATTATTCCCACTACAAAAAGGTATTTTTATGAAGGAGAAAAGAGAAGTTTGCAACTTTTTAGAAAAATACATTTATGATGTTAAAAGTGAAACTGGTCACAAATTAAAAGTACTTCGGTCAGATAATGGCTCAAAATTTGTCAACAAAAATGTTGAATTCTTGCTCATGAAAAATAGTGTGACTCATCAAAAAACGGTACCGTATAATCCTGAACAAAATGGTTCAGCTGAAAGAGAAAATAGAACTGTTGTTGAATTAGCAAGATCAATATTGTTTGCTAAGAAGTTAGATAAAAAGTTTTGGGCCGAAGCAATCAACACAGCTGTCAATGTACTCAATAGGTCAGGTACTAGTCCAATTAAGGGGAAAACACTCTATGAATTATGGCATGGAAAACAAGCAAGCATTGAAAATTTATATATTTTTGGTTCTGATGTTTTTATACACGTGGCAAAACCAAAACGGCAAAAATGGGATGCAAAATCTCAACAGGGTTTTTTGTCGGGTATGCTGAAAATGTAAAAGGTTTAAGAGTGTATATACCCAAAATAAATAAAGTTGAAATATCTGGAGATGTTATTTTCAAAAGAAAATTAAATGAAACAGTGCCCGATACCTCACTTCCCCAGGTAATTATACCTTTAGATGACAACAATGATCAAACAGATGCTGAAAATAGTGAAAAAAGTGCTATGGTACACAAAGAGAAAAGTATAGAGATGGCGGTAGATACCATTGATGGGGATGCGTTTTTTGAAAGCTCTATGAATTCAAACGAATTAGATGCAATAAATAACGCCCAACAAAGTTTTGTTAGCGATCGGCTGAGGAGCAAAACCAAAGATAGTAAGCAAACAGCGGCTGTGGAAAACAGTATTTTTAAAAATAGTGAGAAGAAAATGGCTGTAAGTAAGCAATCAAAATCATTAAATTTAATTGCAGCAGAGGGCCACGCTTTTGTAGCTGGTTGCGAAATACCTACAAATTATCAACAAGCTATGTCGTATGAGGAAGCTGAAAAATGGAAGCTTGCAATAAATGAGGAAATAAATTCTCTTAAAGAAAATAATACTTGGCAACTGGTGGAACTACCGAAGGAAGCTAAACTTATTAGTACAAAATGGTTGTATCAAATAAAATGGCGAACTGAGACCGAAAAAGTGCGATATAAAGCCAGACTAGTTGCGCGTGGCTTTAGCCAATAGTATGGAATTGATTATTTATAAACTTTCAGTCCGGTAGTAAAATTCACTTCTATTAGAGCAGTTCTTAATATAGCAATATGTGAAGGCTTAAAGCTCAAACAATTTGATATTAAGACATCTTTTTTGTAGGGAGCTATTTAAGAAGACATTTATGTTAAACAACCAGAAGGTTACTGTAACAAATCTGGAAGAGTTTGTAAACTTTTAAAAAGTCTTTACATTTTGAAACAAGCCTCCAGATGTTGGAATGGAACCTTTTCAAGTGTGTTGAGAAATTTTAACCTTGAAACGAGTAAAGCCGATAAGTGCGTATTTGTAAACAAACCTGGTAAAAGGAGAATGTTGGTGGTCATTTACATTGATGATGGTTTGATTGCTGCCGAGAACGAAGATGATATATTGAAGTTTTTATTGGTTTTAAAACGAGCTTTTAAAGTAAAAGTCTTTGAAGCCAAACATTTCTTGGGCTTAGAAATTCGCTATTTAAAGAATGGCGGCCTACATTTAAATCAGCAAATCTATACCACAAAATTGCTTAAAACTTTTGATATGGTCGATGCGAATCCAGTAAGTACACCATGTGATACTGCAGCAGTATCATCTGATGCAGTAATATCAAAGTATCCATATAGACAAGCAGTTGGAAGTCTTATGTACTTAATGCTAGCTACGAGACCGGACATAGCGTTCGCAGTCAGTTTTGTTAGCAGGAATTTGGAAGCTCCACAACAATATCATATTAATATTTTAAAATCTTTTTTTAAATACCTACAGGGAACCAAACATCACGGTCTTGCTTTTATTCCTGAAAAATCTCACTTTTTAAAATGCTATAGCGACGCAGACTATGCTGGTGATGTTACTTCCAGACGTTCCACAAGCGGTTTTGCTATTATGATGGGTTCGTCGTGCATTGCTTGGTCATCGCAAATTCAAAAGTGTGTTGCCTTGTCTACAACAGAGTCGGAGTTTATAGCGGATTGTCATGCTGTAAAGGAGCTTATTTGGATAAAACAATTGCTGGGTGAACTTCTACCAAATCAAGATTTACAAACCACTTTGAACATGGATAATCAAGGACCTATTCGTCTTGTAAAGAACCCTGGATTTCATAAAAGAACAAAGCATATCGATGTAAAATATAATTTCATTCGAGAAAAGTTTGAGGGTAAAATGTTTGAGCTAAACTATGTAAATTCAAACCAACAAGTGGCAGATATTTTTACCAAGCCTTTAGCTAGAGATAAATTTGTTCAATTTAGAAAAATGTTAAATGTCATGGATATATTCATCTTCACTCTGTAAATTATTTTTATAGAAATAATACTTTGCGTTTACACACTTTGCTTTACAATAAAAAAATAATCATTTAGGCATTGTATATTCATTCAATATTAACAAATAAATTTTTCTTTGAGTTCTCTCTTGTCTTTTAAAGTAAGCATTTGTTTCTTTTTCGATTTGGCTCAACACATTTGTGTTTTTGCAAGCGAACGGTGGCATGGTTAAAGCGCGCATTCTTAAAAGAATTTATTGAAGTGTATAAAAGTTTGCCGGAATTATGGCAAATAAAAAGTGAAATTTATCATAATAAAAATTTGAAACAAAAGGCTTATGAAAAATGTTAGAAAAGTTGAAAAAAGTGGAACCAAATGCAACAGTTGAAGTTGTAAAAAAAATTAATATAATGCGTTCTTCTTATAGACGGGAGTAAAAAAAATAAAGCAAAGTGAAAAGTCAGGAGCTGGTATTGATGACGTCTACGAGAGCACTTCGTGGTATTTTAACGAGCAAAACTTTTTAAAAAATTAAGAGATGCAAAAGGACTGAGTCTCCACGCTTGAGTTGGAAGAAGAGAAAGAACTGTATCAGGTAAGATTAGAAGAGAAATATACATACAAATATATATTTTATTCTTTATGAAATATATGTATATTTAAGTAAAGTATTGAAAGATTAGCTGTCATATTCATAAAAATTCCAGTATTTTTTAATACGGCGGTAGATATTTAGAGCCTTTCTACTGAATTAAAATATTCACAAAAATTATATCGTATATTTTTTGCGGCATCAATTGCGTTGCTGGTTTTTGCTATTTGCGAACTTTTCAAAATATTTTCTCTCTCTTTTGGTTGGGAAAGCTCGTTAAGTACAGTACATAAGTATGATGAAGAAGACTTCGTTCGCTAGAAATTATGTAAGTAACATATTGCTAACACAATAGTAGTGGCTTTCTCGGGGCTCAAGTTAATTGTTGTCAAGAGTACTCTAAACCGTGAAGATATAATGCCAAAGGCGTTTTCCACAATTCTTCTCGCTCGAGATAGACGTCGGTTAAAATATTCTTGCTGAGCAGTTAATTTCTCTCCTCGAAATGGCTTCATTATATTAACATTTAGAGAGAAAGCATCGTCAGCCACAAAAAACATATGGTATTTCCAGTGCTTTAAGCGCTTCTTGGGAGGCGTTGTATAGAAATTTAGACCCAAAACAAAAATTGTATTCAAACAGAGTCATCATGGAGGCTCTGTACCAAGGGGCCTTAGGAAAGCTGCATGAGGACTCCCACAAGGCCTTAGAAAGGCAATGTTCGTTGCCACATAAAAATATCCAATCACCAAGCTCTTCCTTTGCAATGTCAACTACTTCTACACCATTACCAAGCCCGATTTTAATTCAACCACCTAACGCATGTAATTTTACAAGAGAACCAATACAATACGCAATTGTACCGCAAGCAGAAGCTTCTAGCAGCTGTTCCAATCAGGAATTTTTTAGCAATTTTAACAATGAAAAATATTTTTTATATACAAACACACATATGTACGTAAATATATTATTTAAAAATTATATAAAAAATGTTGGTAATTTTCTTTTTATAAAGGATTAACAAGAAATTTATTTGCTAAGGTTTTCTTTTTGTAAGTACTATTAGCCTGTTGGTATACATAAAAACAAAAACTATAATATAATAATTATACCTGCTTTGTTTGGTGTTAAAAAAAGTGTTTTCCCAGAAATATAAGCAAATTAAAAACCGTTTGTGTTTGGGTATTTGGTGCACGTGCACAAATTTTTAGGGATGGTATTACATTTAAAGTGTTTTTTTTACAGTTAATTTAAAAAATATTTTATTTTTGTATATTGAAAAATTGTTTGCCAAAATTACTGTTGAAAGGACATGTAGAAGGGTTAGCAAAAATATTATTTAATTGGTGTATTTCCATTATGAGCAAAAATTCCCATAAAGAATTTGTAAAATATTTTTTCTTATTTTAAGGACAGTTTCAACATGTTATATGAACTAAGAAAGGTTTAAATCAAAAAAGGTTAAAAGTAAAATATTGAAAACTATTCATCATAAGCTACATTCCAGTACTAGAGGAGAAATGCTTGAAACTTTTTATGATTGGGGAGTAAATGTATCGCATGGAACTGTTCGAACATAGAATTTTGATATTGCATAAATAAGATATTACATACATGAATATATTCTCGTAAAGCTTTTATTATTCCTTCACATGTCTCCATTACAATATAGGTTAAATATGATTGACTTATATAAGTTTTATATTTAAATGCGGCATAGCTCTGACCAGTTGGTAGGAAATGTAATGTTGCAGAAAGGAGTTCATTTGCAGAAATAGCATCTCGCATATTTGTATTTTTTTTTTTCAATAAACGGAGTAATTTTTTCCAATAATTCATTGTAAACTACAGAATCCATTCTTAAATAATTTTTATAGTCGTCAGGAGCACCTGTTTCCAACTCTCTCAATAATTTTGTGTGAGATCGTTTGTGTCTTCTGGCAAACCATTCTTTTGTCCAAAGTCGTCTCTTTCTTTTTTTCTGATTGTCGTCTTCCAATAATTCATTAATAACCAAAGCAGCAACTAATTCATGCGCCTTCGCAAATACGAACTTCACTGCTCAAAATCTGCTTGCATGCTTATCAGGCATGTTCTGACAATCGCAAATCGCCTAAAACTTGCGATGTGAGTTGAAATCGCATGAAAGGTGTTCTGTAGTTCACAATCGCAAGAAATTTGGCGAGTTGAAATCGCAAGCACAGACTGAAGTGAAGTTATAAAATTCACTTAAAATAAACTTTAAAACAACAATAAAACTATACACAAATAAAAATTAATATGTTTTCTTTTATTTTTATCAATATTTATTTTTATTTTTACACAAATAAAGTGTTAAATAATAAATTAAAAATATCTCCTTTGTTTTATCAATTGTTTGTGTTGTTTTTTTTCTTGAGTACTTGCGATTTCATAAAAACAGCTGTTCTTATTGATGTTCGAAAATATATTAGTATTAGTGCGGTTAAATGTTTAGTCGGTAGTCAAATAAAAACGCGGTTATTCACATTTTAAAGTCTTAAACAAATATTCGATGCTTATTAAATGGGCGATTAAAGTGTTAATATACGTTAATAAATATATCCCAATTATTTTTAGGACGATCTGCGTTTTGAACGTGTATGTTATAACTAACAAAATAAGCAAAAATAATTTTTAAGTACTGATTACTCACGACCTAAGTAATCTTTTTCTTCAAAGTTGCTAAATGCAACATCACTAATAGAAATTTCATTTGTCGCCAAATTATTTCTTGCATTGCATAAAACTTTTAAATTAATAAATATTTATTGGATTGGAATATCTAATAGATTGAAATTATCTCTAAGCATCCGTTTTTTGATTTCTTCTTTTTTAATTAAATGTTTATTTAAAGAAATTAAACTAAGAAAGAAGGCTGCTGCCTTTTTTTTAATTTTCTTTTGATTTTTTTGTTTTGCACCGTCAAATCATATGTTTTTGTTTTTCAAACATAAGTTTGAAAAAAGCAAATCGCAAGCAAAACGCGTGAGTTTCAGAACATGTAAAACAAAAGTTGGAAGCTTTATTAAAGATATTACTAAAATAAAGTTTGAATAAAATCTAACAGAAGTTTTATTGAAGATATTACTAAAATAATGTATAAACACAAAGTAAAATAATTAAAGAAATAAATTAAATAAAATTTAAACAAAACTGGCGTGGTCGGTAGGATGCTAAGTAAAAAAGCAGCATCCACGGATTAACGAAACACGACAGAAAAAGAAAATAAAGTGAAATATATTTTCTGAATAAAGGTCGAAGTTCTAAGAAATATATACATATAAAATGAATAAATAAAAATAAAAAAAGAATTATTTCTGTCAACAATAATAGTGCAAGAAAATATTTAATAGCTGTTGTTGAAGATGACAACACTTGAAACTGCAGAATGTTTGAGGGAAGCGCGAAGTCTTCCTCCTTTTACCGGAGAAGGTAGCTACACACTTGGAAATTACTTGAGGGATGTGACGTATATATTATCGTTTACACCAGCAGAATACCAAACAATCGTCAAGGCAGTTCTAGTTAATAAATTACAGGGGAACGCTCTAAGAAGAATCGAGAGATTGAACAACCCTACCTTGGACGACATCCTTTTGAAGTTGAGGTCCGAGTTTTCAGTTAAGAAGATTATTTTACGTTGAGACAACAGGCAATGGATGTTAAGGTTTGTTACATTGAAGAACTTAACTATAAGAACTTAACTATGATGAATACAAAATTTAATTTAGAAATTCAAAAAAAATCGGGACTATAGTCCAGATAAAAATGAGAAAATGATTTTTAATATTTATATGAATTTTTTGCCTCTAAGCATTAAAACTTTGTTAATTCAGAATAATATAAGTGATATTAATAGTGCTTATAACTATTTTGTTTAGAATAATTTAATAACTGATATTTCATTAAAAAGTAGATATGATAATAAAAATTTTAAAAATTATTTTTGTAAACAAAATCAGTTTAAACAAAACAATACTAATGACAAGAAACAAATTTCGGGAAATTTTAGGCCTTATAGAAATAATTATATGAATTTCTCGGGAAATTACAGAATTAAATATGGAAAATTTAGAAATAATGATGGTCAGGAGTACAGAAATAATTATGGAAATTTTAGACGCGATAATTTAAATTTGCAGGGAAATAATAGAGGTCACTTTGAAAACGTACACCGCAATGGAAACGATAATAGAAGTTCGGGAAATTTTAGAAATAATTATGGTGAAGAAGCAATGGAAATATATAATGTTGAGATAGTTCAAATTTTTCATAAGGGGACTTAGAGAACCAATTACCCCTAGTACTTTTAACGTTTAATAAGAAACCAATAAAATGTCTGATTGATACTGGAGCTGCAACAACTTTAGGTGACTACCATAAATTTTCGAATTTATTCAAAACACAAAATCTTATAAAACCAATTCAGTTGAACACTCTGGTAGTGTTTGGGATTTTTATACCCAAACGTAATCTCGTTATGAAAACCCTAATTCATAAAATTACTCGAATTACTCGACACTACTACTGGGATTCCATTCTAGTATATATGACGACTCAAAAGATGGGTATTCAAATTCGTAAAGAGTGGGAAAAATCTCTAAATACCAGCACGACCATACCTACAATGACAGGAATGCTTGCCTTTCTGGAAACTACATTTAGAACACTAGAATCTGTAGAAGAAGAAACAGCTTCTCATATTAATTTAATAAGAAATAAAACACACCCTTTTGCCAAGGACAATCAAAAATTATTACATAGATCAGTACGTGTTCATACTGCAAATGTAAAGCAAGATGACAACTGCCCGTGCTGTTCGAAGCGCCATCCGCATTATAAATGATTTCGATTTTCCTCCCTATCTTAAGCTGAAAAGAAAAATTTAGTCAATCAGAAACTATTATGTCGAAACTGCCTTAAGACTAGACATCTTCAACAATCTTGCAAATTAAGCGCCAGATGCCAAATTTGCAACGAACCACATCATACTATTATTCATCAGGAGTTTACTTCTTCATCTGATAAGAAATTTTCACTTGCAATTACAACAAAAAATGCTGGTATGAATGAAGCTCTCGATGAACCAAATAATACTTTACAACCTCAACCGACTACTGTAAGTACAATTTTATCTAATCACAATTCAACAACAATAGTTCTAGCACTACTACCAACCGCAAAAGTTGTAATGAAGACCCCAAGTCGTAATTTTTATATAAAAGCAATTTTAGATCAAGGATCCCAAGTATCGTTTATTACAGAAGACTTTGCTCAGTTAATTCATGCACCAAAGTACAAAACCCATGTTGATGTGTCAGGTATTGGAGGATTTTCGGCTTTTACTGCAAAAACTTATATTCATATTACAATATATTCCAACCACGATACAGATTTTAAGTTATCTTTATCTGTTTTAGTTGTACCATCTGTTACGTCATATACTCCAACAAAATGTATTCCCAAAAATATACCTAATATTTTACACTACACTCTTGCAGATCCTACTTTTTAATTCCGGAAAAAATTGACATACTATTAGGTAATGATGTTTTTGGAGACATTCTACTAGGTGGAATAGTTAAATATGAAAATAACTTCTTATTACAAGAAACTTACTTAGGATGGATTGTTTCAGGTCCACCTGGTACATTTAAGGCGAATCCAACAGTATCCGTAAATGTTTGTTTTTTAGATAACCAGCTTCGTTTATTCTGGGAACAAGAAGAATTAATTGATGATAAGAAGTTACTCGATGAAAATGATCTTTGTGAAAAATTATTTGCATTTTCGCGATAAAAGTGGTCGTTATACTGTAAGTCTGCATTTTTAAAAATTATTACAAGGTCAAGAGTTGCCGAAGTTCACACACACAGATTACAGTGCTTTAAAAAGACTGAAACAGTTAGAATCTTCTTTTAAAACCAAGCCTACATTTGCACTGGAATACAAAAAGTTTATGAAAGATTATGAGGTTTTGCAGCATATGAAAAAATTAGGTGAATATCCTCAAGCTATTCCTGAAAACGTATATTTCTTTCCACATCATGGAGTATTGAGAGAAAACGACTAAATAACACGTTGTATTTGATGGTAGGACCCGAAGACTGCCTCAACCGTCTATTAATGATGAGCCCTCAGCAGGACCTACTCTGCAAAACGATTTAGCCACAATTAAAACTAGATGGAGGAGGTATTACATTGGATTCATAGATGACCTGGAGAAGATGTTCAGACAAATAAATGTGAATAAAGATCATCGCAATTATCAGTGTATTTTATGGAGAGATGAGATAACAAAAAAACTTTGTATTTATAATCTTCATACTGTTACTTATGGAACAACATCTGCTCCTTACTTAGCAATTCGAGTCTTGCAGCAACTTGCAATGGATGAGAAAACCAATTATCCACAAGCAAGCGATACTCTTTATTCGAACATCTACGTTGACGACGTGATATCCGGTGCCAATTCTATAAGTGAAGCAATAGATTTACAACAACAACTTAGTTCGTTACTAAAGTCTGGCGGATTCCATCTAAGGAAATGGAATTCTAATTCCTTTCAACTTTTAAAAAATGTGGCTGAAGAAGTCCTCGAGCAGAAGGACTTGTTTTATATGCAGCAAGATAATATGTCCAAGGCATTAGGCATTTCTTGGGACACCGATAGTGATTGCTTTTGTTTCTCTATTAGTTTTGTATTTTCAAATCCCATAACTAAAAGTAATTTGCTTTCAGACGCCGCCAAGTTGTTTGATCCCTTAGGCTGGTTGGCCCCTACGCCTATACTTGCTAAAATTCAGTTTCAGAAACTATGGAAAATAAATCTTAATTGGAATGATGAACTTCCCCAGCAGCTTAAGATGAATGAGTACAATTGAAATGGCCTCTGCGACTCTTCACAAACTGCTTATGCTGCCGTTGCATACTCGCGCATAGTAACAGAAACTGGTGATGTTATAGTAAATCTTATGCAATCAAAAACAAAAGTAGCACCGTTGAAGCGAGAAACGATACCTCGTTTAGAACTATGGGCTGCCACTTTACTGGCAAGGCTGACTTATAAAATTCTAAGCAATATCCAACTTAAAATTGAATGCACAACATATTGGTCTGATAGCACTACTCGTATTGTATTAGCATGGCTTAAAAACGAAACTTTTAAGTTAGATGTCTTCATTAAAAATCGAGTTGAAATAATTAAAAGTATAACCAATGTTAACGAATGGAATTATGAGGCTGCTGTAGTCAAAGTGGTAAGCACGCTGACTACAACCTGGTTGTTTCAGGGTTCAAATCCTGTGGCAATCAAAATACAAAAAAATGTTTTTTTCTGTTTAATGGTATAAATACATATTCAGAATAAACAAAAAACTTGCAGTCTCCTTCGTCGGTACTTTCTCATAGCAGATTCGCCGGCGAAGTAAAATAAATAACTCTCTCTCTCTCTCCTTTCACCACCTGTCTTATCTCTCATCTATCCCTTTCCTAAAGAATGTAGCACGGTTAAGAAAAATAACTAAATAGGTTTTAATGCCTGAAGTGCTACTTCTCTTTTTAAAAATAAAAAAAAAAAAAAAAATCTCTGACCAAATACTGTTATCAATCAGAAATCCTTAGAAGGCAAAACAAATGTTACAACACTCACGTCTTCAGATAACACACCTGATTTATTTTAAAAAACACCACAACGTATTTTTGCTAAAATTATAACAAAGTTTTCGTCTCTTTCAAAAATCATTCGCGTAACGTCATATATTCTTCGTTACTTTTTTAACCTTAAACAGAAAGCAACCGACAAAGATAAAGAGTGTGCATTTTTAAAAACCTACGAGCTTAATCGAGCTCTAAATAAGTTAATTAAATTTATTCAATATAAAACTTTTCACGAAGAAATTAACTGTTTAAAATCTTGAAAACCGGCTCCCATTAAAAGCAAAATAAGGCAGTTGCATCCATTTTTAGACGAAATGCAAATACTGAGAGTTGGAGGACGCTTGCACAATGCAACACTGCCATATAAGATCAAACATCCTATATTATTAACAAAAAAAAAGTTCTCTTCCCAGGTTAATATTTTTTAGATGCTCACAAGAAGACGTTACATGGAGGCGTTCAGATTATGCAATCATATGTGATGCAACGCTATTGGATTCCATCAGGGCGAGCTATTGCAAAATCTATTCTACGAAAATGTGTCGTTTGCTTTAAGTACAAGGCGAAAACATGCCAACAGTTGATGGGAAGTCTTCCAACAGTCAGAATACAGCCATCCCGAGCTTTTAAACACAGTGGCCTGGATTACGCTGGTCCTATAACAATAAAAAATTCTTCGCACTGCTTCAACATCAAAAGGATACATTTGCCTGTTTATTTGCATGTGCACAAAGGCTATTCAGTTGGAGGCAGTAACGAGTCTAAACGTTGACGCATTTCTTGCCGCATTTCGACGTTTTACTTCACGCAGAGGCATGTGTACAGACTTATATTCGGAATGCGGAATGAATTTCGTCGGCGCAAATAAAGAATTACAAATTATGTATCAGCGCAATAAAGCCTCCCTTCCAGAGTATCTGGCTGAAAATTTGGCTAACCAGGGCACGAAGAGCTAAGCACTTTACTGGCTCAGATAGAAAGCTGTTTAAATTCCCGTCCATTTTGCACTATATCGTCAGATCCAGAAGATCACTAAGCACTTACACCAGCCCGTTTTTTAATTGGTGAACCTTCTACTTGTGTTCCGGACCAAGATCTACTTGATGACAATATTGAGCGTTTAAGTCGTTGGAAACTTGTAGAACGCATGAAACAGCATTTTTGAGATCGCTGGAAGAATGAATATGTATGCAGATTACAAGCTTGACCGAAATGGAATAAAATTGAACGGAACGTTAACAAAGGGGACTTAGTTCTCTTACTTCACGAAAAAAGTGCTCCGGTCCAGTGGCCGCTAGCAATAATAGAAGAGCTTCACTCTGGTAGCGACGGCTTGGTTAGAGTTGTGACCGTACTTTGTAATGGCAAACACCTAAAACGGCCTATTTCCAAAATTTGTTTTCTGCCTATCAATGATGCTTATCCAGCTCCAAACTAAATGTATATAAAAAAAATTATGAAATAAAGAAATGGCTATTCCTTGCGGGGGAGAATGTTTGGGATTTTTATACCCAAACGTAATCTCGTTATGAAAACTCTAATTCATAAAATTTTAAATTAAGCTTAGTTTAGTTAATGCCCTTTTGGTATTTTTTTTTTTTTTTTTTTGTTCAAGACATTTCGGTAAATTTAAGGAATTCTACCTGCTATGAACAGAAAGCATAAAAGAAAAAATGTGAGCTTATTTTTAACAAGTAAGATTATATTAAATTCAATTGCCTTTGAACAGCGTATAGTTAAGAATGTATTTTCTAAACCAATATTAAAAAAAGGATTAAAAAAAGAAAATCGTTTATTAAGTTAAAGAAAATTGTTTATTAATTTAAAGAAAATCTCCTACAGGTAGGTTCTTCTTTAATAACCAAAGAGGTTGTTTCCACTATTCCGGTTGAGATCAGTATTCCAAATAAAACAATGCCTTAAAATTAATAGATCTTAGAGGAAAAAATTTTGATTGTATGTAAAGCGTGTATTAATTACGAAACTGAAAAATTAATCATAATCATTAATCTATACCTTTTTATAAAAAAGAAATTGAGAATGAATTTAAAGTTAAATATGAGGACGTATATAGTTTGGAGAAATGCGAGATGAGTTTTAAGGATGTGCAATCCAATGTCTTAAATTCAGCTGAAGCTGAGCAGCTAAGAAAGTTTTATTATAAACATAAAAATACATTTTAGCAAGATGGTCTGATTTTGTCTGCTGCCCAAGTGATAAAACATAGTATTCGTACAAATACGAATAAACCAATTTACTCAAAAATAAATAAATACCCCCAGGTGCATGAGCGAGAGATCGAGAAACAAATCAATGAAATGCTAGAGCAGGGAGTTATAAGAGTGAGTAAATCACCTCATAATTCACCTTTGTGGATTGTCAAGAAAAAATTTGACAATTCTAATCGGGAAAAATGGCGTATAGGGGATTGAATAGTGTTACAATAGATAATAAATTCCCAATACCCGATATAAGTTCAATATTTGATAAGTTGGGACTTGCTCAATATTTTTCGGTTATCGAATTGGCAAAGGCCTTTCACCAAATTTTAATGGATGAAAGAGATGTAGAGAAAACCGCTTTCTCAACACATTTTCGGTCATTATGAGTATATCAGAATGCCATTTGGGTTGAAGAATGCACCATTCATGGATGACATACTAGTGTTTTTAACTTCAGTTGATGAACATTTCGATAGTCTGAACAAGATATTTTGCAAGTTGAACGAGTAAGGTCTAAAAGTACTGTTTGATAAGTGCAAGTTCATGACTCAGCAAGCGAAATTTTTGAGGCGTATCATAACTGTTGACGGCATTAAGCCAAACCCTGATAAAACATAAAATAAGGGCAATAAATGAGGTGACTCTACCCAAGACAGTGAAACAAATTAAGTCATTTCTGGGATTAACTGGTTATTACCGGAAATTTATAAAAAATTATTCGTCTATAGCATCACCTATAAAAAACTATTTAAAGAAAGATAAAAAATTGATCAAAGTGATCAAAAATATGTTTAAGCATTTGAGAAACTCAAAAGCCTAATAACGTCTTATCCTATTTTTGCATATCGTGATTTTGAAAAAAAAATTTGTTGTGACTAACGATGCTAGTAATAATGCGTTGGGTGCAGTACTTAGCCAAGAGGGTAGACATTAAATAATCATGAAAGGAATTATTCTGAAATATTTTAGAAGATATGTATACGATAGAAAGTTTTTGGTCCAGACAGATCACTAACCATTAAATGGCTTTACTTGATGAAGGAGCCAAAATTAAAAATGTCAAGATGGAGAATTCAGTTAAGTGAATATGATTTTGATATTGATTATGTAAAAGGAAAAAATAATAGAGTGGCAGATTTCTTGAGCCAAATTGAACAGAACGAAAATTTGAAAGAAGAACAGGTCTATGAATTGAGTGACGAGGAGGTTAGAGTGGTACATAGTGGTGAGGAAAATTTAAATGATCAATTTAAGATAAGTGAAGGAATAGTTAACAAGTATAGGAGGAAGTGCGTATTATGAAAACGAAAGAAAAAACTGTAGAAAGGTTACTTGAGAAATACCCGATTTTGTATGTGGATGAATCCGACTTGTTGAATGAGGATCGTTTGGAAGATCTTTTTAGAGAAAATATACTTAGAGGTTCTGTAGGAATATATTGCGAATTAGAAGATAAAAAATATAATATTGTTCAACAGAAATTAATCCAGATGTTTGGGAACGATAGAAAAAGTTTACCAAATGCAGTACGATTGCAGTTGATGTGGAAGAATTGGAACGTCTTTACGACATTATAAAGAGAACACACGAAAAAACTAATCACAGAGGAGTTTTTGAAATTTTTGAGCCTTCACCTTCAATAGTCAATATCGTTGATTTAATTTATACGGTCGGGATAATTAGTACGAATTTTTAAAGTTTAAAATTAAAGGGAAATTTCTTTCAGCCTAATTTAATAAGACATATCAATAAATATATAAATAGTTGTAGAATTTGTAGTGAAGCAAAATACAATCGTAACCCCATAAAAAACATTTCCAGCATACAGAAACACCAAAAAAGCCAAATGAAATAGTTCATATGGACATTTTCCATGCGGAGAAGCAATAATTTTTGACAACTATAGACAGATTCACAAAGTTGGGAAGTGTTCACAAGCTTTCAGACAAAAACATGATTACCATTAAGGCAAAGATAGAAGAAAGAATAGCTTTTTTAGGTAAACCAGAACTCTTAATTATGGACAATGAATTTGATAATCATTTGGTTAGGTTGTTTTGTGGTGAAAACAATATTCAGACTCATTTCACTACTCCCCATTCTCACACAGGAAATTCGGATATTGAAAAGTTACATTCAACAATTCTTAAACATATAAGAATAATGAAATGTATAGAAGAGAGAATCGATACAGAAGAGCTTGTAATTAGAGCAATAGGTTATTATTACAACACAATTCATTCAACAACTAAGCAAAAGCTAATAGTTTTCATCAATAGATTAGATACAAACTTTGAAAAGGTTTCCGATAGAATGGATAAAAAGAAAAGACATTTTCAAAAAGATAAATAAAAGAAGAAAACCTGTACCCGACATAGATAAAGACAAAATATTTATTATAATCCGAGAGCCAAAAGACAAAAAACTGCCTAAAGATATACAAAATATAATCAAAGTAATCCTAACAAGATTGATGTTGCACGAGTCATGCGACCATTAAAATTTTTTTCTAAATTTCAGATAATTTTGACTATGATGTTCATTCTGACGGTTTGCAGAGCCGAGATAATAATAAATAAAATAGAAACTGAGGCAGGATATATGATAGTGAGGAGTCAGCCCACAACTTTGATCTAAAGTTATTCAATTCATAATTCATAATTGATCTAAAGGAGATAGAAGATACAGTCAATAAAATAAGAGCAAGCATTTCAGGTAATATGAGGGAGAAGTAAGGATGGATGACGTTGAATTGACAAAGGATATTAAGGAGTTGGAACATTCGTTGTTGACAATAAAAAAACATTATAGTAGAGACTGATTAAATGGGTATTTGAAAACTTAAACGAACAAGATAAACAAGATATTGATATTAACCAAAAAAATTAATTTTAACAAATGTATGCGGACGTTTTTCAAAGAAAACAAGAAAAATTAGACACTAGCAAAATGAAATGCAGCATTTTCTGGATCGCTACAAAATTGCATTCGTGATCAGCCGATGGCTGTTACAAATGCAAAAACAAATGTACAGGACAGGTTACAAAGAGAACAGTGAAGAAATACTTTAGTTTGTGTGTCGACTTCGTCTAACCAAATTAATATTGATATAATTATTCCTCGTATTCTTATTTACAAAATTAGTTGGTAAAATAGATGATGTTTACAGTATACACAATCTAAGGTAGATAGATACGAAGAATGCTGATGAATGTTGTAGCAATCCAGAAAATGCTGCATTTCATTATACTAGTGTCTAATTTTTCTAGTTTTCTTTGAAAAACGTCCGCATACATTTGTTAAAATTAATTTTTCTTTCTAAAAAAAAGGCTTTTAGAAATCAAATAATGAAATTAAGCTAAAAAATAAATTTTAATTCATTTATATAAACAGTTCAACTTCTAATTTTCATAATAAAAAATAAATAAAAAAAAAAGAAATGTATTAAGAAAATTATAAATAATTCATATGATGAATGTACAAGAAGAAAATTTACTCAGGAGTTGATACAGGAATTGGATTTTGGGAACGTTTTATTGATAAACATTAATTCCACTTTAAAAAATACTTGTAATGAATATAAATATAAACTTACTGGAATTTACTTAATAAATTTTTAAAATTGTGAAATAGAAATAGATGAATATAAAATCAAAAGGTTTGAAAGCAAAATGAATATAATAATCCCTTATCAACAATAATGTCGCAAAATTAATGGAAATTCCTAAATTTGAAAATTTAGAGGAAATTAAAGCAGCTATAAACGAAGATCATAAGATGTATCATACTTATTTACTTTACTAATTAATTTTAAGTGTTGTTTGTGTCTTGGTGGCTTTGAAGTGCAAAAAGGTTTTGTTTCGAAGAGACTCGAATCTTAAGGAGGGGCGAGTAATATATGACTGTGATATGCCCGTACGTAAAGATCTATTGACGACAGAAGAAACCGGCAATAATGTAAACATTTGGCCGTCTACTTGATTTTATGCTTGAATCGCTATTTTGACCACTCAACGAGATCAGTTTGTGGCAATGAACAAAATTTATCAAAAGAATTTAAATAACTATAAAAGCAACCTAAGCCGTTTTTCTTCGGATTCATCATAAATGAATCCCTGCACAAAGAACTTAAACACATGCATCATTTGTTTATATTTAAGTTATCAGATTAATTTTTTAAATACATTCTTACTTTTAAGTTAGATTTTAAGATGACAGCAAATGAAGGAACAGATTTGCTTTATTAAAGATATTACTAAAATAAAGTTTGAATAAAATCTAACAGAAGCTTTATTGAAGATATTACTAAAATAAAGTATAAACAAAAACTTGTACCACTATTTTTATAAAACATAAAGTAAAATAATTAAAGAAATAAATCAAATAAAATTTAAACAAAACTTGTTTATTCATTTCCAAACAATTTATTAACCCCTTGGAGAACGCGGTGGAGCTTTGTAAGCGCGAGAATATTTGGAACAAAAAGGTTAATAAAATTAGCCAAACAAATAACTCCACCTTTTTTGTATTGTAATTTTATAATACATTTCTATTTCTAGATTTTAATTAAAGTGTTTAATTAAAATAATTACTTTCTTTAACAATTGAAACAATTTCTTAGGGTTATTCCAGTTGTTTCGGCTTATAAGGTTAAGCTGTTTACAAATTAGGTTACTTTTACTCACAGCTTTTTCTAATTTTCTTATTTTATCGGAAAACATTTGTTTACCTTGAATATTTCCATATCCAGTGTTTTACTTTCCATTTGTAGAAACATTGTATATACTTAAATACTATCAATAAGGTACAGCGAGTAGCTTTAGATACCATCCGAATATAAGGATCAGATGCGAGTTAAGAGCAAATCAAAAATGAACTTATTCATAACTTTGGAGTAAGAGAAACTTACCACCAGCTATATCACAACGCTCTACACCTAAAAAAGTACAATGTAAATCAATAAAATTATAATTTAAGCGCTATTTAAAATAAATCGAATGAAAATTGCTAACAGGATACTAATAAGCCCGTTGAGCTTAATTTAAAGAATAAAAAAAGCATGACTTTAAGAACATCTCTGAACAATATACAGCATAACATACCAAGCATAATATATAGTAGAAACATAACTAGAATAAGATCAGCTTTATTGTGTTGTGCTTTATTAATTCAATGTAGTTCTCATTTAGTCAACTTGGCAATAGATATAAGACTTTATAGTTTTGGATAGAAAATTTGGGTAAAATCCACTGATAAGCTATATGAGCAGTACTAAAATGGCCGTATGCGTATGCTTTCCCCGCAGTAATACATTTCCTTTTGTAGTTTTAAATAATATGTATTTCATGAGAATATAATCATTTTAAAGGCATTCATTAAATAGCCAAAAGAGTATCATGTGTCACAAAAAAAACTTATCAACGAAGGCCGGCAAACGCATGTGAATTGTTTCAAAACACTGCCGCCTTTACGCCTCTTGAAGTGACAATGATTTTATTGCTGTGTGTTTGTGGCACACTTAAAGATTTCTATGTGAAGTAAATTTATTTATACTAATTTAGCCATGCATATAAGGTTACACCAAAATACTAGCCGCTGTGGGAAACAATAAATAATTTTAAGGAAAATCTAATTACATTTAAATTCCTTAAAACATTTCCACAGTGTTGATGAAAAATCATGTGAAATTAAAATCTAGAATCCACTCATAAGTAGTACTCGTATATAAGCTGAAGTAATTTAAAAAAAATTAATCTGAATTCTAGAGCAAGACTTACAGCAACTCCTGCTAACTTGCCTTTAATAAAGATTCGACATTATTTAAAAAACCAAATATTTGATTTAATTTTGTTCATTTTGGTTTTATGGCGATCCTGCCAATTTCATAATAAGGAAAAATATAGCAAATATTGCATATCCTTATTTTGAATAAAAGGATAATAGGGTCCAACATACAGAGCTTCAGCTTAGTTGGATCTCTATTTTGAAAATTAAATAATTAAATTATCCACAAAGAATAATAAACGTAGGCCGTTTGACCTTATGGAAGATAGCCTAGAAGAGATCCACAAGAACATTGAAGAGGCAGAAGCCAGGTGGAAGGCGCTTCTAGAAGAGGGTGAAGACCCAGCAAATAAACCGGCAATCCTATCGGTAGGACCACGGCCGAAGAAAAAACAACAAACAAAAAAACAGGACATAATATATCCAATCGTTCCGGTACCTAACATCCAAAAATCCAGAGGGGGCGGAAAAATATTCTGAAGGTACAACTACGAGCACTGAAACATCAGCGAACTTATGCCACGGCTGATGAACTAATACGAGTTTTGTAACAAATCAAGGAGACAAAATGTACAATTAGGAAAATTAACAAAAACAAAAAAAAACACACAAATACAAAAAAATGTTAATTAAACAAATAGCTAATTCACAAAAACAATGTAAAAAAATGTTAAGTAAATAAGTAGTTAATGTATATATATATATATATATATATATATATATATATATATATATTAAGAATAAAGTTTTGAAAAATAAAATTAAAAAAACACAATATCTAAATAAAATATAAACTCTACAGTTGAGTTGTTTTGAAAATTAAATAATTAAATTATCCACAAAGAATAATAAAGGTAGGCCGTTTGACCTAATGGAAGATAGCCTAGAAGAGATCCACAAGAACATTGAAGAGGCAGAAGCCAGGTGGAAGGCGCTTCTAGAAGAGGGTGAGACCCAGCAAATAAATCGGTAATCCTATCGGTAGGACCACGGCCGAAGAAAAAACAACAAACAAAAAACCAGGACATAATATATCCAATCGTTCCGGTACCTAACATCCAAAAATCCAGAGGGGGCGGAAAAATATTCTGAAGGTACAACTACGAGCACTGAAACACCAGCGAACTTATGCCACGGGTGATGAACTAATACGAGTTTTGCAACAAATCAAGAAGACAAAATGTACAATTAGGAAAATTAACAAGAACAAAAAAAAAACACACAAATACAAAAAAAATGTTAATTAAACAAATAGCTAATTCACAAAAACAATGTCAAAAAAAATGTTAAGTAAATAAGTATTTAATAATATATATATATATATATATATATATATATATATATATATATATATATATATATACATTAAGATTAAAGTTTTGAAAAAAAAAATAAATAAAATATAAGCTCTACAGTTGAGTTGTTTAAATCTAAGTGTTCTTTATTCAAATCAAAAATTACATTCTACTTAAAATTTTAGAATATAAAAATGAAGTGCTTGCATTTTTTATAATAAAAAAAAAAAATGATGAACGGAAGAGTGTCACATAACAACTCCACCAATTCAGTTCCTCGTGCAGCTGCAGACGCTTGCGTCAGCAGTAAATGCGCGCGCTACACACTTAGTTAAGGTATGTTATGTATGTCACTCCTCCCCTCATCAGAAATTTCAATGTCCTCATTGATATTTTTTACAAATCTATTTCGAATAACATTGAAGACCCTTGTTTTTTGTAATATCATTATTACTAAGATTATTATAATAATAGCGACTATAATATAGTTCGTTTCTTTTACTGCATATTTCTTATGATAATTATTTCTTAACTCTATTTTAGTTATATAATCTTTATTATTTTTAATTAAATTTTCGGAATTTTTTACAAATGGTATAATGTTTATTTGTGGATAATGTATTTTGCTCTCGGATTCAAAAGATCCAATTTTAAGTTTACAATTGCTAAAAGTTAATAAATTATTTCCGATAATTGATATATATTAGTCATTACAATTCTGGTTTATAGATATTTTTTGCAAGTTTTTAGTTAACACCATATTGGGTGGTACAAAAGATATACTTGTTTCTTCGTTTGTTTTAAATGTACAATTAGATAGTTCGTTATTCAATAAATTCTCCATACATGAGTCATATAAAGGTTTAATTTTTTGGTTTTCCAACTCAAGTATTTTTCAATTTTTCTTTACAAAATCTACATTTAAATTAATTAGTAGCTCTTGATTATCGTTATCAGGAATTGGCAATATCTTAAATCTAGGATATGCTGTTAAATTTTGAGGAACAGTCAGCACAAAACATACAGAATTTTCTTTAATCTAAACAGAGGATTTAATTAATTCAAACTGTTGTGCACTCAAGTGTGATAGAGTTTCAATGTCAATAAGTTTCGGATTAATGATACCCAGCTTGGCTAATTGTATCCCCATCGGCTATAATTTTTGTAACAAGTGAATTTTGAAGGGTATTTGCTGAATTTCTTAGTTCCATCAAAAGTGCATTTCCAGCGTTTATGTGTTCAATGATAGTATTTGTATTCATGTCGTTGTTATCAATTCTTTTCCTTACATCAATTTTAGAATCTTCTAAGGTGTCCCTATCCTCACTGTCAAGGGTTCCAAAAAGAAATTTTAGACCACTAACTAATGCATTGAAAAGACCTCGTTTATGTCTCCTAATGAAAGGCTGTTTCTCTTGACTTGCCATATTAAGATATTTGGTTATGATAGCGGACTGTAAGTACTCATGACTATTGTACTCATTCCACAATTCATTGAAGGATTTCTCCAATTCAGTTGTATTAACTTCAACGACCTGATTACTATATTCAGTAGGAATCGCAATATATCTTTGATAGGACAATGACACAGCCCGAATTGTCTTTAATTTTTTCAACCCTAATAGTTTGTGCAACAAGTCCAGGCATCAGGTAAAAGAAAACCATGGCTGTGACAAGCAATTCTAATTTGAATGAGATGTTCCAGGACTCTCTTCTGAAGGTGCTGCTTCAACTTGATTCCTGCAATCATTAATATTTGTTACTCTATTTCTCTTAAAATGGCTTTTATATTTCCTATCATTTCTATCCCTAAACTTTACCAAAAAAAGTTCCCCATCGTTTTCTTTTTTCAATACTTCTGCCCTCTTAAAAGGATTATCTATTTTATTTAACCTTTTTCTCTTATTCTCTGCGTTGATATATTTTATATTAACTGGATTCTCAGTTCTTTTTAAATTTGCGTTATTGATTCTAGTTGTCTTTTTATTTTGCATATCTATCAAGGGTTGGGCTTTATTATAGAACTTGTTGTACGGCTTTTCTCCAGTACTAGAGTGATTGATAGTATGGTTGTAGGCAAAGATAGCTTGTTCGACATTCATGTAATTAAGTTCCTTATCACCTGATGTATTTATTATTCGCAGTTTTTCATTCAACGTCTTATGAAACCTTTCAATGCCACCTATGCCAGTTTTACCAGTCGTAATCTCTAAAACTATATTTAATTGTTGACACCATTGCTTAATGTTCACATTATTCATACTCTGATCTTGATCGATTTTTTAAATTTTCGGCGGTCCCATAACATTAAGCACCCTCAACAGTGCTCGTTTCGTTTCTAGCCAGTTCAAATTTGAAACTTTCTCTGCCATTGCGAACTTTGAATAAAGATCAATACACGTTAAATAGTTCTCTCTATTCCATTGCCAAAAGTCGACAACAAATTTTTCACGAGTTTCGTATATTGGGAGCGTCAGCTTAAATGGCAACTTATGTGTTATGTGATCAGATTTTCACAAATTGCACAATTCACATGCATTAATGTTTTTTGAGATTTCATTTACGTAGTTTGGATAATAATATTTTTTTGAAAATTCTTTAACAACCTTATCTATTCCCCTGTGCATACCTTCCAAATGTAGCTCCGTTACAATAGATTTAAACCTAGAGTATTCTATTACGTTTTCTAATTCTTTCATCGCTCTCGTCAGTTCGGTATTGCCTGACTGTATTAAGTCTTTATACACGTCTTGAAAACGAAGAAAGTCTGCGTTATTTGGCATAAAAATTGCCGATTTTTTCCCCAGCAAATGCTGCTTAATAATATTTTTAATGTCGTCACAACTCAATTCTATGTAATGTATAGTTGTAACTGCATTTGAAAATACCTTTTGTTTGACAATCCCGTTAGCATCATTACTAAGAAGTCTTAGCTGATTTCTAAATGTATTTAATGTCCTCTCGGAGATGGGAATATAATTAGCATTATCCTCTTCCGCTAAGTGAATGGTGGCCATATCAAAGCTAATATTTTCATTCATATTGCATTCATCAATTCCTATTCTGGAGAGGGCATCGGCTACATGATTTTCTTTGCCTGGGATATGCTTTATGTCGAAATCAAATTCATTAAGTTTGATTCTCCATCTTTGGAGTTTGGTGTTCACCTCCTTGAGATTATTTAGCCACTGAAGGGGCTCATGATCACTATTTACCAAAAATTTTCTGTCAAATAGGTATGGGCGAAAATATTTTGTTGCCCATACCAAAGCCAGAAGTGCACGTTCGATGGTCGAATAATTAAGCTAATGTTCGTTTAGCGTTCTGCTTGCAAAACATATTGGCTTATCTTCTTGGCTTAAAACAGCGCCAAGAGCAATATTCGAAGCATCTGTGGTTAGAGTGAAAATTTTCTCATAATTCGGATATGAAAGAATTGGTTCCCTAGTAATCATAATCTTTATTGTTTCAACTGCATTAATATAGCCTCTATTATTGTAATTTATCTTATTTCCCTTTTTTAAACAGGATGTCAAAGGCTTGGTAATTCGCGCAAAGTCTCTAATGAACTTTCTGCAAAACCCATCTAAACCCAAAAACTTTCTTATTTCTTCTTCCGTTCTTGGCATTGGATAGTTAATAATGGAATTTGTATTCCAGGGTTTGGTCTCACCCCCTCAGGCGACACAAAGTGACCCAAGAACTCGGCTTCTCGTTTCAAAAACTCACACTTGTCGAGCTGAATCTTTAAATTTGCCTCTGCCAATCTCTTGAGCACTCTGTCGAGCGATTCGACGTGCTCCTACAAAAATGCACTGAACACTATAATATCGTCAAGATATACTAGGCAGTGCCTTCCTACAAGGTCTCCCATTACATTATTCATCAACCTTTGGAAGGTTCATGGCGCGTTTTTAAGCCCGAAGGGCATTCTTAAAAATTCAAAATGTCCATTTACCGTTGAAAACGCCGTTTTTTTCTGTCAGCAGGGTCCATCTCTATTTGATGGCAATCCTTGGCTAGGTCGATTGTTGAAAAGTAGAGACACCTTCCCAACTTGTCCAATATGTCCTCCATGTTGGGTATCGGATATCTGTCAGAAATCGTAATTTAATTAAATTTGCGGTAATCCACTACAATCCGCCATTTAGCCCTCCCTGAGGCATCGGTTTTTTTGGGGACCACCCATATTGGTGAAGAGTATGGAAAAGTACTGTGACATATGATGTTCTGCCCCAACATCTCCCCTATTTGGCAGTCTATCTCTCTTCTATAGACCTCAGGATACCTATACGATTTCGTGTAGATTGGGTCTTCATGAATAGCCTTAATACAGTGTTTCGTTTCATGAGTAAAGGTAAATCATCGCCCTCCTCATAAAACGCATCATTGTATTTACGCAATAACTTAACTAGGGCCGCACGCTCCTCCCAATTTAGGTGATCCATGCGAAACCTATTCTTACCTTCATTTATTTCAATTTCATGTATATTAAATTTTTGTTTTGGAGTTCATAGTTACTCTCACTAATGGTGTTATTTCCTTTTACATATTTGAAGCCACCCAACACAATTTTATTTCTACCTACATCGATCTGTGCATCCGAAAAATCGTACACTACAGCCCTATACGCTCACCATGAACAAAAATGTGCTGAATAAAATTTAAAACAACTGAGCTTGTTGCTGTTCTTAAAGAAATTGGTTTTGTTTTTGCTCTATTTTTGATACGATATTTTTTCTAATGATACTAACAGATGTACCGGTATCGATAAGAAAATTAATTGGTTTATTCTCTATATAAAGGGTTACCATCGGCAATTTTCCGAGGCTTGTAAATGAAAATTTGAGTCATCCTGCTCCATTGGAACAGGAGCTCCATATCGTCTGATTCTAAACTGGTTTGAATTATTCCATCCAGGTCCTCTAGCTACCTGTTTATTTCAACTAAAATTAGTCTGTCGTGAAAGATTACTGTTATCGAATGGTACATAATTGTTAGCATTGTTTTGAATAAAATTACCTCTTTAGTAATTTGGATATTGTTGTCCGGGAGTGTTTGTTTGACATTGAAATGGATTGGAATAATGGGGCATTCCCCGAATATGGGATATTGGTCGAAACTTTTTTTCTTGCGTATAATGACCAATGTTTCTATCTTTTTGAAATTTCTTTTCTTTATACTCAAAAAAGTATTTTGAGGGAATGCGGTTTATAATCCCTCAAAATTTTGAGCGCCGATTTAAAATCCGATACAGGATTGGCATTAAGTATGGCTGCAATATGGTAAGGTAACTTTTTTCTTAAAATTTCTAAACCAAATCTGTTTACCTCCAATCTATATATCTTCTTCCTAGTCTCAGTTTCTTCATTAACTTTATACAATCTTTTATTTCACAAATAGCACTGTTTAATGTTTCACAAAATAACTTAACACTATTAACAAACTTTACATTACCCAACTCCTGTATCAGTGTTGAAATGTCCTTTTTTTCGCCTAATTCCTCTATTATTCCTACTTTAGTGTCCTCCAGTCGCTGGGATTTTCTCTTCTAAGAAGATCTGCTGCAGGTCCTACCAGCTTCCTTTCAATTGCGTTAAAAAAATAGTTGTTTAGCTTCGGTCTCAAGGTCACTTATCGTTGAGACAATAGAGTCTATGTGTTCAATAAATATCGCCAGTGTGTTGATATTTCCGTCAAATGGTTCAACAAAATTTAGGTTCTGCAGAGCGAATTCTATTTTTTCTTTGTTGTCTGGCATATTGGAGATTTTGCAATTATTCAACAGTTTATTTATTTCGTCAATTGTTTTTATTAATTTTTTCTTTTTAAATTAAATTTTTGTATCACTTTATTAAAAGTTTATTTATTTGTTCAGTGATATTATTTGTTTAGTAAGTATTTTATTAAATTTATTCAATAAAAATTTTTATCACTTTACTAATTAATAATTAACAAAGACTTTATTTCTTACTATTAAAAATTTTAATACTTATAAAAAATAAACTCTACAGTTGAGTTGTTTAAATCTAAGTGTTCTTTATTCAAATAAAAAATTACATTCTACTTAAAATTCTAGAATATAAAAATGAAGTGTTTGCATTTTTTAAAATAAAAAGAAAAAATGATGAACGGAAGAGTGTCACATAACAACTCCACCAATTCAGTTGCTCGTACAGCTGCAGACGCTTGCGTCAACAGTAAACGCGCGCGCTTCACACTTAGTTAAGGTATGTTATGTATGCCACTTATTATATATATACACATATATATATATATATATATATATATATATATATATATATATATATATATATATATATATATATATATATATATATAAATTTATTAAATTTCTTTAATGGTCCTAGTACAATAATTTTTTTTTAATATGAACAGAAGTAGGTCCCGAATTAGGGCAAAGAATCCGATTAGGTGGAATAGCATATCTCCCGAACCTTCTTTACAAAAACAAATTGAATAGCTAAAAAGCTACTGGAAATTAATAGGATTAGAAGGAACTCCCACAGAGGAAGATATTATTAATAGAACTCGATTAGAAGAAAAGACAATAGCTTCAATTAGATAGGCAGAAAAATTAGAGATGAAAAATAATACAAATTAAATACTACTTGGTTTTCAAAATGGGCAAAACTGAATCAAAGATAGAAATCCCAAGCGCCAATGTAGTAAATAAAGTAGAAATTGTAGACCATAGTAAAGAAATCAGCTCATTATGGGTTATAACATTAATGTGAGTAATAATGGCAGCTATAAACTTAGCTCTCAAACTATTTATATTTCATAAAAGATCGCTTAGAAAGAAATATGCTAGTAAAGCCAACAGTGTAGATAAAAATAAGTTTGTTTTAATGGATTGAAAAGATATTTTACAAAAAGCTAGAAACATTAAAGAAAATTTTGATCGTTCATACAAATGTCTAAATCAAGATAAACCAATAAAAAATGAAACAGTCAAGTACCATCTAAAAAACTTATTAAAATACTTGGAAGAAATAAAAATTTTATTTAACGTAAATTACAAAAGACTTACAACAGCTCACCAAAGAGCTGCTGATGCATTTTTTCTTGATCTAACCATTCGTATAACAAAAATAGCAACCAAGAAGGGCATAGATATTGACTTACCAAATACAATACATGAAAACGTCAACGTTAAATTTATACATGAATTTATATATGACAACAATATGAGCCAAACGGTAGTAGAATTTTTAAACACAGCTTCAAAGCTGATTCCAGAATTTGACGGAAAGTCAGAAAACCTTCCGTCATTTATTGACTCTCTAAACCTAGTAAATACAATACAGGGAACTCATGAGTCAACTGCAGTTTCTCTAATTAAAACAAAGTTGAAGGGTACTGCCAGAAACCTAATAAGCGGTAAAAAAACCATAGGCGAGATATTTCAAAAATTAAAAACTTTAGTCAAAGGAGAATCAGTAGAGGTTCTCACTGCAAAAATTATGCACATTAAACAAAATAATAAAATGGTTGACGCATATTGTAGTGAAATCGAAAATTTATCTAAATCCTTGGAAAATGCATACATTTCCGATGGATTGACATGCGAATTGGCCACAAAATATTCTACACAAGTTGCTGTTAAAGCACTTACCAAAAACTGCACCATCGATAAATTTTATCATGGAAGCAGGACAGTTTAATTGCATGAATGATGCTATAAGCAAATTTGTCAACAGTTGCACAGAAGCAACTGGAGAACAAAATGCTATACTATACTACCGGCAAAGACAAAATAATAGGTACAATTCTATCCGTAGAAATACCTTTCGTGGAAGAAATAATTTCCCACGAAATAACAGTCTAAATAATAGACCATCTTTTAACAATAATAGGCAGTCAATTAATAATAATAATAATAATAGATACAATCAACGACCTAACAATTATCGTAGAAACGGGAACTACATAAGAGCAACAGAATCAAACTAAATTGATTCGGAAAAGCACCAAGATCCTCTAAGAGAAATGGAATAAGTAGCAAAATATACAATCTTAATCTCAACTTATGTTACTGCGTAAAATTTTTAATAGACAAAACCAATACACCAATAACCCTACTAATAGATACAGGAGCTGACATTTCACTAATAAAACTAACACACGTCCCTATAAATAAAATAAATACTAACAACATAGCAACTCTAAGCGGAATAGGACAAAGTAAAATACGATCACTTGGAAACATATTTTTTGATTTAAAACACAAAAGTTGGATAATTCCACACAATTTCCAAGTTGTTAAAAATGATTTTCCCATACCATGTGATGGAATAATTGGTATGGACTTTATTAAAAAATATAACTGTATTTTAGATTTCAACAACACGTATGATCACTTTGTCCTACGCCCTTTTTACATTAACTAACCAATAGAAATACCAATTGAAAATAATGGTGATGATGTAATTCTCCCACCAAGGTCAAAAGTAGTACGCCAAATTAAACAGAAACCGAATTATTAATTCCTAACCAAGAAATAGAACCAGGTATTTTTATTGCAAACACAATAGTAACGACAAGTAAAGATTTTATTCGTATATTAAACACTAACAATACTATCAGTAAATTCAAACAAGTTGATATAAAAACCGAAAATATCTCAAACTATAACATGTTTAAAAGTAAACCAAAGTCAAACATTGAAAGAAACAATAAAATCTTAAAAATTCTAGAGAAAAACTTTCCTGAACAATTTAAAAATACATTAACAAAACTTTGCAGTTCATATTGTGATATTTTCGGTTTAGAATCAGAAACAATAACAACAAATAATTTCTACGAACAAAAGTTGAGAGTAAAAGATACAACACCTGTATGTATGTAAAGCTATAGAATCACACATTCACACAAAGAGGAAATAGATAAACAAATCAAAAAATTAATAAAAGATAAAATAGTGGAACCTTCTTACTCTGAATATAACAGCCCAATTCTGTTAGTACCAAAGAAATCACTACCTAATTCCGAAGGCAAAAGGTGGCGACTCGTAATAGGTTATAGGCAAATAAACAAGAAATTAGTAGCAGATCAATTTCCACTACCAAAAATAGATGATATTCTGGATCAATTAGGAAGAGCTAAATATTTTTCTTGCCTCGACTTAATGTCAGGATTCCATCAAATACCCTTAGATAAAAATTCACGAGACTTACAGATTCACAAGATTACCATATGGTTTAAAAATTGCTCCCAATTCTTTTCAAAGAATGATGACAACCTCATTCAGCGGATTAAAGCCCGATCAAGCATTCCTTTACATGGATGACTTGGTCGTACTGGGGTGTTCTGAGGGACACATGCTTTCGAATCTACAAAACGTCTTCGACTTATGTCGCAAATTCAACCTAAAATTACATCCAGAAAAATGTTCATTCTTCATGAAAGAAGTTACATATCTTGGTCATAAATGTACAGATAGAGGAATATTACCAGATGATAGTAAGTATTCAATAATAGAAAATTATCCAGCACCAACAGATGCGGATAGTGCAAAAAGATTTATCGCATTTTGTAATTACTATCGAAGATTTATAAAAAATTTTTCTGAATACTCCAGACACTTATCAAGACTAACCAAGAAAAATGTTAAATTCGAATGGACAAAAGATTGTGATTTTGCGTTTAAGTATTTGAAAAAAGCATTAATTAGCCCCACCTTATTACAATACCCAGATTTCACAAAAGAATTTTGCATTACAACAGATGCAAGTAAATTCGCTTGTGGAGCAGTACTAACCCAAGAATATGATGGTAAACATTCACTAAAGGCGAATGCAACAAATCAACAGTCGAACAAGAATTAACTGCCATACATTGAGCTATAACACATATCAGACCATACACATATGGAAAACATTTTCTTGTTCGTACTACCAAAGACCGCTATCTTATCTATTTTCGATGAAAAATCCAAGTTCAAAACTAAAAAGAATGAGACTTGATCTAGAGGAATACAATTTTACAGTTGAGTACCTTAGGGGAAAAGATAATTATGTTGCCGACGCACTTTCAAGAATAAGCATAAATGACCTAAAAGACATGAATATCAAAATTTGTTATTTATTAAGAGTTACGACTAGATCGATGACCGATGAAAAAGAAAACATAAATAATAGAAATAGTATAAATAATCAGCATATTAACAATAAGAAAAATAATGAGCCCAGTATATATGTACCATTAAACAACACTGACGTCAGAAAATATTATAAACTTAAGATTTTCCCCGGAAGATGCTACATCAAACGAGGAAAATCAATAGTAACATATGTACAAATTAATGATTTGTTTACTAAAGGGAACTTTGACTTGGGACAATTTCTCCCTAGGCTCGAATATGTAGCCGATAAACACAATATAAATAAGTTACAAGTGGCACCTAGTGAGAAAATTTTTAAATTTATCTCAATTAATGAATTTAAAATTATGGGCAATAAAATATTAAAGAATATTAAAGTAGCGCTACTAAATAAGGTGACCGAAATTGATAGTAAGAATGCCAAGGCAATTCTCGATATAATGCTGAAATATCACGATGATCCCATAAAATAAGGACATTGTGGAATTTATAGAAAAATAGAAAAAATAAAAAGATATTATTATTGGAAAAATTTGTCTAAGGATATATCAAATTACGTAAAAGCAAGTCATAAATGTCAAACATCAAAAACAACAAAACATTTAAAGAGTCCAATGACTATTACAAAAACACCAGATAAACCATTTAACACGGTGTATGTAGATACAATAGGTTCATTTCCAAAATCAATTTACGGAAATGAATATGCTGTCACAAATATGTGACTTAACTAAATAGTTAGTAACTATAAAAATACAAGACAAAAGCGCTAAAACAGTCGCTAAAGCAATTTTTGAAAATTTCATACTCACCTACGGTCCAATGAAAACGTTCATTTTGGACATGGGCACTGAGTATACAAATGAAACATTACAAGAAATTTGTAAATTTTTAAAGATAGAAAAAATAACTTCTACTGCTAGGAACGATAGAAAGAAACCACAGAAGTTTTAATGAGTATGTGCGCTCTTATACTAAAGTTGACAACACAGATTAGGACGAATGGTTAAAATATTTTACATATTGTTTTAATACAAAACCATCAACAGTTCACAATTACTGTCTATATGAGTTAGTTTTTTCTAAACTTCCTAACAAGTTTGAACAATTTAATAAAATTGATAAAATAAGTTCGTTCTATAATAAAGACAGTTATGCCAAAGAGGCAAAATATAGATTAGAAGTAGTATATAAGAGGGCCCAACAATTATTAGATAGGAATAAAATTAGCAAAAACAAAATTACGATAAAAATAGCTTATATTACAATTTAAAAATAGGAGATTTAGTTTTACTTAGAAATGAAGCAGGTCACAAAGTAGAATCAAACTACAAGTGACCATTTGAAATTAAGAACATAGACGTAAGAAATAATGTTACTATAGTTGATAAGAAAAACAATAAAAAACAAATAGTACATAAGAATAGACTTAAGCTATATTATTACAAATAATAAATAGTAAAAAACCTTTAGTTAAACAATCCGGATTGTTAATAAGCAAATACAAAATAAAAATAACAATTTTAATATTTAAGATCATAAATCTAATTACTTTTAATTTTTCTTCTATTTTAAAACAAAAACAGTTTTGTAAAAGATTGTACATAAAACTATCGTTATATGAACATTCTTGCGGAAAATGGAGGTGTAGCATTATATGATTTAATTCTTTTAAACCACACCAACATTAAAGATTTAATCATTTTAAGGGCATTCATTGAATAGCCAAAAGAGTATCATGTGTCACAAAAAAAAAAAACTTATCAACGAAGGCCGGCAAACGCATGTGAATTGTTTCAAAACACTGCCGCCTTTACACCACTTGAAGTGACAATGATTTTATTGCTGTGTGTATGGGGCACACTTAAAGATTTCTATGTGAAGTAAATTTATTTATACTAATTTAACCATGCATATTAGGTTACATAAAAATACTAGGCGCTGTGGAAAACAATAAATAATTTTTAGGAAATTCTAGTCACATTTAAATTCCCATAGTGTTGATGAAAAATCATGTAAAATTAAAATCTAGAATCTACTCATAAGTAAAAATAAATTAATCTAAATTCTTGAGCAAGACTTACAGCAACTCCTGCTAACTTGCCTTCAATAAAGATTCGACATTATTTAAAAAACCAAATATTTAATTTACTTTTATTCATTTTGGTTTTAATACATTAACCCTTTGATTTCCAAATTTTATACTTGCTGTCAAAGCGGACTAAGCAATGCATGTTCTTCGTAAGTTTACACCGTCTGTCTTAATCTGTTCTAACAGTTTAGCCATAAACGTTAAATTACATAAGCTACTGTAACACCTTTTAATTTCAAATATAAATACTCTTTATTATACCAGACGAAATAGCGTAGATTCTATCTATATAGTTTTCAAGTGATTTTATAAAACGGTTCAGAAGTTTGACTTCATACATCAAATTACATCAGCTAATGGTACACTCCAACACTAAATTTTATACTTGTTGCAATAGAGGATTTAGCGATACAATCTTTGCAAATTTCAACGATCTCGGTGTGGAAGAAATGGTCAGTCTAACTCCAATTAATTAAATATTTTAAAATATATTTCTGCGCCAAAATCATCTTGCGTACGATAACTGATACATCAGATAGATGATTGACATTCTCATTTTATTTTGCTCTCAATATTCGCATGCCTATTAAGCCTTAAATACAACATATGTCGCACCAGCTAGAGTCAAAGGCATTGCCGCCATTTTTAAACACCAGCTGCAATTTATAATATATATTTTCGAGTTGAAATAAAATTCTATTTACTTTTTGTAGTTGAAGGAAGAGGTTAACTAAAAAATATGTTTGTGGTCTGTGATTGTGTGTCGTCTTTGAAATTCTTTATTCTTTATAGTGCTAGTAAAAATATAATGTTTGCTATTAAGTTCTCCTATTTAAGAGTTAAACTTATGTGATTCGACTGGATTCGGTCTAATTTTTGTTTTTGAATTTAATATGGTGTCTTGTTATGTGAAGTGTGCAATATGAGCTGCAACTTTTCGCAACTTTTTTACAAATATAATTTTTTAGCTACAATGTCAGTGTCAAGGCGAACACTATCTTGGATTAAGGAAGATGAAGCTTCAAAAAACTTCCTGCTGTCGAAAGCTATGTTTATAACAACATCATAGATATAAGTAAATATACTGATGGCCAGTGCACTGAAATTTCTAAAAGCGTTAAAAATTTCATCTCAAAAATAGGTATAGTTTGTTAGTTAGTTAGGAGTGGCAGCCTCTCGCCCGTTGTGATACCACAAGGAAGGCGGCGTGACTCCCCTTACCCAGCCGAGAACCATGAGGATTCACGGATGAACTTCGCTATGTCCCCTGTAGAGTGAGGTGATAGCTCCGTAACAGTTTCAAAAAAGAATGGAGAGCCCAGAATTCTTAGTCTTCTTCGAGCCAGGGTGGGTAGTAGCACAGGAGGTGCAGTACGGTCTCTTCCTCATCCCCCGAGCCGCAGCTGCGACAGAAATCATTAAAGAGCAGACCGAGTCTTTCAGAATGCCTGCCGATTAGACAGTGTCCAGTAAGTACCGAGACCGTGATACTTGTGGATTTTCTGTTTAGTCTGAGCAGCTGCCTGGTCCGCTTGAGGTCCAGTGTAGTCCATAGTTGTCTGGAGACACAACAGAAACTTTCCTCTACCCATAATTTGCGAGCCAAATTGAGGGAGTCATTGTTTATGGCCATTTTCACCGTTGCCAGAGGAATTCCAATGTCTGGTAGCGAGGAGACGTTAGGAAGCAATGTGCCCCATTTAGCAAGATCAGCGGCCTCACAGTTACCCTAGATATCCCTGTGACCAGGGACCCAAAAAAGGTCAATCTGTGATCGCTCCCATAGAGTGTTTAGTAATGAGCGACAACTCAGGACTAGCTTAGATGTACTGTATGCACCAGCAAGCAACCTGATTGCCGCCTGACTGTCCGAAAATATCCGAATGGCAAGGGCAAAAAGTTCGTCCCTAAGCGCTATTTCGGATGTTTTTAGAATGGCCATTACCTTGGCTTGAAAGACACTGCAGTAGTCAGGAAGTCTAAAGGACAGTCTTAGTCCAAGGCTATTGGAGAAGATTCCGCAACCGACTCTGTCGTCCAGTTTCGAGCCATCGGTGTAGATGTCAACAGTACCATCCACAACCACTTCGTTACGGACCCATATCTCCCTACTCGGAATATGGATCTGAAACCCGTGGTCCAGAGCGGGAGTAGAAGAGATGTAGTCCATCATTGATGGCAGTGGCACATCCCGATCGATAATCTTAGAGTGCCCTATATCCAGCCTAAGCCAGCGTGAGAGGGCATTAAGTCTGGCTGCACAGCATTTAACCTGTTACAATACCAGAAATTTGGTGGGTAACCAGTGGAGAAGAGCATACACAGCCTTTGTCAAAGTAGTTCGGAGAACCCCAGTTATCAAAATGGCGGCTGTTCTCCTGACTTTATCAAAAGGCTTTTGGTTGACCATTATCTCGAGAGCGGGCCACCAAAAAACAGCACCATAGAGAATATTTGGCCCCATAACTGCCTTATAGAGCCAGGAGATGATCCGAGGCTGAAGGTCCCATCTTGGTCCTAGAGCTCTCTGACAGAGATAAAGCTTACAGGTCGCCTTCCGAGCTCTTTCGGCAATGTTTGCCTTCCATTGAAGTTTGGGGTCAAGTATCACCTCAAGGAATTATACACTTTAACTTACACTGAGCACAATGCCGTTCAGCCTAGGTGCAGTAAAAATCCGAATCTTGTATCTCCGTGTGAAGAGCATAACCTCCGTTTTGCCGAGTTTAACATCAAGATCAAAATCGCAGCACCATTGAAACAGAACATTGAGCGAATAGTTCACGCATTCTGTGAGTGTTGTCAGGTACTTCCCAGAGACTGCGATAGCAATGTCATCAGCATAAGCTATCACCCTATTACCCGTTTGGTCCAGTCGTCCAGCAGCGTGTTGACTGCCAGATTAAAGACGAGAGGAGACAATACGCCACCTTGTGGAGTGCCTCTTTTCACTACCCTTTCAACGTGATCATTTCCCAAAGTGGAGGTGATAATACGTGTCTTCAGTAGTTGCGCAATGAATCCCACCAGATTTGCATCAAGATCGAGATCCATGAGGGCCTTTATAACGTCATTGGGGCAGACGTTATTGAAAGCTCCTTCTATGACAAGAAACACTGCAAGCGTAAATTCCTTATTTGAAAGGGACTTTTCAACATCGCATATTAACACGTGCAGCGCTGTTTCCACAGATTAATCTTTCGTGTAAGCGTGCTGCGAGCTAGAAATAAGTGCGGGATTTATGGAGTTCCTGATATGAAGATCAAGAATCCTTTCCAGGGTTTTGAGTGAGAACGACGACAGGCTTATGGGCCTAAAGTCTTTGGGTTTATATGAGATGTCTTTCCAGCTTTAGGGATGAAAACAACGCGGGCTACATGCCAACCTATCGGTATGTAAGTATTTTCCAGGCAAGCATTGTAGATTCGCAATAGCCTTGCTTTTATGAGGTCCATGCCATGTTGCAAGCCCGCTGGAATGGTATTGACAATTCCAGGAGACTTATAGGCATCAAACGACACGATGGCCCACTCTATCTGAGCATTGGTCACCCGTAAAGTAGGTGGATAAACAGACGCGGAATTCACAGTCCCCATCGCTTCGTCAATCCCTTCACTACCAAAGAAGGGAGTATCGAGCAGCGTCTTCAAGGTATCGATTACAGAGTCCATCCATTGACCGTCCGGCTTCTGAATAATCTCAATAACTCTCGGGGACGTGCTAGAAATCCTGCGTAGCTTGCTGGTTTCGCACGAACTTTCTATGTTACCACAGAAAGTATTCCACGAGGCTCTTTTGGATCTTCGTATGGCATACTTAAACTCCCTTTGTTTATCCTTATAGGGCACCCAGTTTCCACCATTTTTGACCCTATTAAAGAGTCTTCTACATTCCCTACGTAACTCTGCAATCTCCGTATCCCACCAAGGGGGTTTCGGTTTACCCCTTGGCTTCGGTGGATTGCAGGCCGCTTTCGCCGCAGAGCATATCTGCAAGGTCAAGAATTCAACCGCCCGATCAATATCGCATTGGTCATTAATCTTGAAAGGAGCAGGCCTTAGGCCAAGCTCTAAAATGGGCCGAAATTTATTCCAGTCCGTTTGTTTCCTATTTATGTAGGAGTGGGACACGGATTTCAGATATAAGTTATAAGATAAATATCTATGGTCAGAAAAGGAGCACTCTTGAGAGACACTCCGATTTCTGTAAGGCAGCAGAAGCAGCGATGGAATGATGCAGGTTAATTTGCACAACCCTCATCATCATTATTTTTGGCCGTACGGGTAGCGTCGGAATCGCCCTCGCTAGACAGGAGTGATTCCTCGCTTTCTTCCAGGTATTCGGATCCGAGCCTCATTTGCCGAAAAAAGTCACCGGCAAACTCGGATGAAGAGATGACACTTCTTGTGTCATCCGACGTATTTGAATCGCACATGGAGGCCGGAGCCGTTTGTATAGGTTCAGTTTGTCCTGTGGCAACCTCTGGTATCATAGGGTCCATGGGAGGTTTAGAATTTTCCCCTGTATTATTGTCCCCTTTATAGATTCTGAGAGAGATCGAGTCGAAACCGTAGTTGATCTTCCCCTTACAGGCGTTGAGTGGGGCGAGGGACTCGTCGTTAATGACGATGATAGCGTCGCGGAAGTGGCCCTTTGGCTCGCTTACTTTAGCGACCTTCAAGTCTCCAGAACTTCATCCGTAGTGGAGGGATCTGCCGGGATTCGGGCGAAGGATCTTGGACAGTTAGGAATCTGATCCTTGGATACAGCTGAGAGCTAAGCACCCGACCAAATTTCAATTAGGCTGTCAATTGCCTGCTTGTACAGGTCCGCTGAGCGTTGATCAGCACAAGCGATCAATTTAACATGCCCTTGATACCAGCCCGCATCACGGCATGAGGGGGAGGGACTAGGATTGGCTGAAATTATGTTTTTATAGACACTGCGAAGAGCCACTTGGACTAACCTCCAATTATCTGGAGATATAGTCCCGTCACTTTTACCAGTGTCTATTATAGCCAAAACGAGGTTATCCCTAACTATCTTGTTAAGGGGACGTGAGGACATTGGTTTAGACGTTGAAGTCTTTGGCCGCTTAGGCAACTGAGGGACTATCATGGCGGCTTCCTCAGCTGACCTTTGTCGTTTCTGAGATGCCAAGTTAGGTGGAGGGCGAGACTCCAAGTTCTGTTTGGCCCATTTCAGTTTTGTCTGGTCCCTTTCAGACAAAGTGTTCGGATCTTGTCCACCGAGCTTTTGCAGGATCCGATAGGCAGATCTGATCCTATACGCCCGCGTCGACGCGTTGATGTGTGCACGAGAAGAGGAGAACGTGCTAGGGTCCAGACTACCAGTTGTTTGGGCTGGCTTAACCGATGCCCTCACAGCAGTAGTTGGATCAATGTGCGGGGGAGCCCCTCTTTCACTCTGTTTTATAGCAGGGGTGATTGAGGTGCTAGAAGAGGGCATTACGCAACCTTTAGAGATTGCGGTGCGGGATGTTTAGGCAGACAACAAAGTCGGTGCACCCAGCTGTGGTCTGGAGGTAGAGATCTCAGACGAAGGTTGTTTCTGGATTGACGGCTTTTGCCGTTTCAAATCAGTCGGCTCCCTTTTAGGGTTGGCCTTTGTGGTCTTTTTTGTGTATTTGGTTTTGTCCATGTGAAATGGATCCCCACTAATAGCCGCTATCTCCACCCGTATGTGTAGTTAACCTAAAGGTCCAATGGTTATCCATGCAAGCAGGGAGGCCATGCGAGGGTTGTTACCAGCCTTAATGGCGACAGGTGCTCAGAGCCAGACCGTTGCTAATTGGGAGTAATCTCAACCAAACCTACACCACCAAGTTAACGGTGACGGGTATCGAACGTAATATGAGGCCTGCCAGGGTTTTAACGGGACGGAGATAGTTATGACCTTAAACTGGAGCCGTTCGGAACAAAGGTCCTTGGACAGAAAGAGGTCGTGCCAGAGAGGGGGGGGGGGGGTATAGATCATTTAGCGTTACCCAGGATGCACTACGTGGAAGCGATCTATGTTACATCCTAAAAAAAAAATTGGTATAAAAAGGAGAGAAGGCCACCGATCTCGAATGATTTTTGAGAAAAATAATAAGATGTGGTGAGATGATGAAATTTTATTAGTAGACTCAACTCCAAACTCCGGGCGATCCGGTTTTAATGACTGCCAGGAAAAAAGAAAAAAGTCTTTGATATTGTCAAGTAAAGCCGCAGACATGGCAAGCGCTAGCTTATACAAGGCTGCTAAGAGGAATGCATCCAAGGTCGTATCAATGCTGAATAGTGGTGAAAATTTGCCAAAAATATTAAGATCTACTATTGAATCGGATGATAAAAAATCATTAAATATACGGCAGAGGAAGCTTTGGCCTTTTATATTATTAAAGGTTACACAAAAAAGGTCTAAATGGACTTGCAAATTGGCACTAAAAAAAGAAATGCAAATATATTTTCCACCTATGAAGTTCTAAGGTCGGCGAAAAAACTGTGCTGTCCAGAAGGACTTCAGGATACCGATCAATTGTTTGAGGTTACTTTACAATGTTTGATTGATCACACAGTAGCCTGAATATTTGCTGTGGATTCCCAAGATTTTCAAAATACAGACTTTAACAATATTAAAAAAAAACTGTACTTTACAAATGGGGTTGTGATGGAAGCAGTGGCCACTAAACTTATCGGCAAAATGTTGATAATATTAATGCGTGCATGATCGACCAACATATGCTTGTGGTGTGCTTGGTGCCTTTAAAAATAGTTCATGTATCAAAAGTATTTTGAAAAACAAGAAGCCTTCATCCACTCGTTACTGCAGGTCCTTAAAAGTTCTTTGTCAAAGGGAAATGGCAAAATTCATCCATAAAGAAATAAACCATTTCCACAGTCATGTAGTCAAAACCCAGCCAAAAAAACTTAAAAATCATGAAGTTCATCATGAGTTTCATATGACCACGATTGATGAGAATCATCATTACAAAAATGCGAAATTTGTAATGTATCACCAAAAAATATGAACGACCTAAAAATAGTGGAAAATTTATCGTGCAAGGAAAGTTTATATGAATGTGGGTTGTCAACTTTACATGCGTGGATTCGCTTCTTCGAATGTATTCTTCATATGGCCTACAGAATTCATATTTAAAAATGGCAGGTTCGTAGTTATGATAGGGTGATTGTTTATGAAAAAAGAAACGAGATACAAGCCAAAATGAGAAAGGAAATTGCTTTACTGGTTGACATCCCAATGCCTAGATCAAGCACCACTAATAACGGCAACACAGCCAGAAAATTTTTTCAACACCCAAAATTGGCATCTCAAATAACTAGTATTAACTATTCACTAATTTATAAATTCAGCGTTATATTAAGTACAATAGCTTCGGGATATGATATTAATACGGATGCTTTCCAACTGTGTGCATTCATGGTTTTACATGCCCTATTCTGTTCATAAAATTTTAATACACTGTGCAGATTTCATCAAATATGTTTCACTTCTAATGGGCATGATGTCTGAAGAATATCTAAAGGCAAAAAATAAAGACCTCAGAAAATTTCGCCTTCATCACATCCGAAAAAATTCGAGGAAAAATACAATGGAAGACTTGGCAGATAGTCTATTTATTTCTTCAGATCCTTTCATTACCATGTTGTCGAAAACTTCAGTGCCCTCTTGAAAAAAGGATGAGATATTAGATAATGATGTTTTAAGTCTTCTTCCTATTATGAATGAGGAAAATAGAATGTCATATCAGATACTGAGTAGAGCTCCTTTATACAAAAAAAATTAAAAGAAAGTTAGACCAAAAATTATTTTTATATTATTTTTTTTTTAATGCATTTTTATCTACAATATTTTTCTTTTTCGAAACAAAATATAATATGACTCTCTTTAATTTATAACTGTGAATTAATATACTTTTTGTTATAGCGGTCACAGTAATCGATATTCTGTCCAATGTTTAAGCATTTGTCTATAACGGTTGAAAAGATATGCCTTTGTAGATAAATTAATGTCACCTACACCACAAGGTACAGTAGTGATGAGTCAGCTATAAATATCTTTTGAGGTGCATCTCTTTATTGACATGTTATCGACATGAATTTTGTTTTAATTTGTGTTTTTGTAAAGGCAAAAATAAGGGTGAATTTTCATGAAATAAAAAAAATTATTAAAAAAAAACAAGTGAAATACAATTAGCAAAAAAAAAACTTGTATACTTACCAAATCAAAATAAATATAAGGGTAAAAATTTATCCATAACAAGAAATATAAGTTTATTAGAGTGAAATTTAAACCTGAGATCCATATTTTAGTTATCTGTTTTACATTTTTGTAACCATTTTCTATAAAAAAAACTACAAAAACTAAAATATGCCAACATCCTTAGGCAAAAAAAACTTCTTCATAGAAAAAAAAAATAACTTATTATCTATTGTAACTGTTAAAATTAATAATAATAATTAATAAATAATAATAAAAAAATAATTAATAAAAAATTATTTTTGTATGATGACCTTTTGCTTCTATACCAGCTTGGAGTGTTCTTGGCATAGAATTAACTAGGCTTCTTGTATCCTCTACAGGTATAGATTCGCAGATGTCCCTTAGAGCGTTTTTAAGGGTTTCTTAGTTAGTTATATGGTATTCATTTACTTTTCTTTTCATATAAGTCCGGAGATGTTCTATGGGATTAAGGTCTGAGCTTTGAGGAGATGAGGTAAAACTTTTTTGTATTATAATTAGCCATTCTCTGACTGCAACGGCAGGGTGCTTTGCGTCGTTGTCTTGAACAAGCAAAATGCTATTCGCCAAGCTCATTTTTTCAGCAGGTTGTATTAAATTATTTTTTTAAATATTTAAATGATCAATATTCTTCATAGTCTCCTCTAATAACACAAGGTTGCCTACGCCGTTTGCTCCCATGGCACCCCAGACCATTATTTTTCCACCTCCATGCTTAACAGTATGTGCAATGTTCCGTGACTTTAGGGCTTTGCCTTGCTTCCTCCACACTGAGTTTTGACCATCACTGCCAAATATTTTAAATTTCGAACCGTCTGTGAAAATTACTCTGTTGCAGAAAGTATTGTCTTTGTGTATATATTCATTCGCATAAGCTAAGCAAACGTTAAAAAGTTTGATTTTGAAAGAAGTTTCATACGAACAGAGTATCCTTTCAAATCTTGCGAGTGGAGAAAGTTTCTAATAGTGGTGTTATATGAACTATTTCGCCAAATTTAAGTTCATTCGCTATTTTTAAAGCGGAAATTTTTGGATCTTTTTTAACAGATTTGTCGTTTAATTTCGACGGTTTTTTTTTGACAAGATCCAATAGGTCTTTCGCAAGATCCACTTTTTTTAAAGTTTTAATGACATAATGGATTGTGCTACGCATTTTACTTTATATTTTCCCAATTTCACGCGTAGATTTTCCTTTTTTCCACAGTCTTATAATTGTTTCCTTAAAATCTCTCGACATTTGCTTATTCGGCATATTGCTTTTATTTCACAGTAGTTAATGTAATTAACGTAATTAATAATTAATTTTAAGTATTATTAACACAAATTTATTAGTATTTGTAAAAAAAAATTGTAACGCAACCTTCAGCGACACAAAACAATAAGTGTACAATTTTTTCTGCGTTGCGGTGTTGTCAACTTTTTTATTTTAAAAGATCAAATTATTACCGTTAGTTTTAAAGATAAAAATAAACATGCATTTAAAAATAAAAAAATATCCTGTAGTTTTCGTTTTCATACTTTAAAATTAGAAAACTAATCCCTAGTTAAAAGACAGTAAATTTTAAATGAAAAGGTGTACAAGCTTTTTTCTTTTTTACTAACTGTATATAATTATCAATATTAGAAATTTATGTTTTTCTAATTTTTTTATATTTATATGCTGTTATTTACATGTCAAAGAGCATTATATTAAATTTCGTGGCCAAAAAATTCAATTTCTTTATTTTCAACAATAATAATTACTTTTTTTGTGGAAAAAACTTTTTGTGCTTTGTTTTTTCTTGTTAATACACGCTTAAAGTGGGCATAGAGAAAAAAATATGTTGCCATGTTTGTAACGCAAAATAAAGGCCTTAGCTTAATTTTACGAACTTACGTTTAACATAGGTGCTAATACTAGTAACAACAAATACAAAAAACAATTCAGTCACTGCATTAAAATATTGCAATATTAACGATTTTGTATTGAAACTCCATAAATCGAAGCTCACACTTACAGTCTTCGTATTTTTATTTATTGTTAAATAAATTTTCGATACTTGGTTGACTTTCCTTTGCTGACAATAACAGCTTGAAGAAGTCGCGGTATACAAAATTGTACAATTCTTTGGTTACTGCTTCCTTCAATGCGGCAATACTTTTTGGCCTCCGCTTAGTACTCTTTTTATAAATATTTGGGCTTATGTTCTATAACATTCAAGTATGGAGAGTGAGGAGGACTCTTCATTACTTTTAACATAATTGCTTAAAAGTAATGAAGAGTCCTCCTCACTCTCCATAGCAATTTCGTGAATTTTCAGAATTTATGTTGGAGATCAATGTCTTGGTAGAACACGAAGCTATAGTTTATGCCTAGGCATTCCGCACTTTCCCTAACGTTTTCGTTTAAAAAGTTTATATATTTATATTACATTTATATTTTGAGTCCATAGTTCCATTTATAAAATGTATTTTCCTGACTCCAGCAGCTGATATAGAACCCCATATCATAAGAGAACTGCCACCATACTTGATTTTTTTAAGGTTCTTTCTAGAAATTCAGTTGGAGGTTTTCTTCAAGCGAATCTTTTTTTTTTGCATCTGGTCCAAAGAGGTTTATTTTTGTTTCGACTGTAAAAATAACCTAAGAAGATAATATAAGCATCTAACAAATCGGAAAAACTTACAACAATAGCACTTACCTTTCACCAGGAATTACGCACCTTTATTTGCATGCTCTTAAGCGAAAGCGTATTTCAGTTTTTGATTTTTCTCCAATATTAATTGCTTTTGATGGCAAGACCTTCATTGTAAATTATTTCTACTAAAAATTCGGCGGACTGTTTCAGCAATAACACTAATACTTTTTTCATATAATTTGTTTTTCGTGTCAATTGCTGATAAAAGTGGATCGTTCCTGATTAGCTTCAAACAAAACCGCTTATCACGGTCAGACAATTTGTAAAATTTCTTTTTATATTGATACTACAGTGGACTCCCGATAATTGGTAATCGCAAGGGACCGGCCATTTCTTACGAATTTTAGGGGTTTTTGATATAGTTTTTTAAAGCATTTGGGCCAGCCACTGCTTGATTTAAAATTATTTAGATTTAACTTTTTTGCAAAACATACTGCTTTTTTCAGTGAATTAATTGCTCAATGGGAGACGTTTGAAAAAAGGTAACAATACCGAAATTCAACGGGGATTATCTGAGTTGGCAACCTTTTTAGGATATGTTCAATGAAATGATCCATAAAAAGGCAATGCCAGCGATACAAAAAATGTGGTTTCTAAAAACGAATATAACAGGTGAAGCCGCAAGGCTGATACAAAATCTGTCGTTAACAGAAACAAATTATGAAACGGCCTGGAAAATACTCCAGGATCGCTTCAATAACCCACGAATACTAGCAAATAATATCATATATAGATTATTGGGCCAGTCAAAAATACCTGAAAATCCTTCTGCTGCAACTATAAAAGGATTACACGACACAACACGCGAGTGCATTGCAGCACTCAACAATCTGAACATAAGCACATCGACACGGGACCCCTTGTTAATCAACATTTTGATCAAGAAACTTGACCAAGGTACACATGCGTTATACGAGCAATCGATACAACTACCAGAATTACTGCCATCATTAGAAGAGCTTTTGGGCTTCCTGGAAACCAGATTCCAGTCAATAGAAGCAGTAGGACGAATACAAATCGCATCAAAAAGAACTCTATCTGCAGCAACCACTTCTAAGGAAGACAATCATTGCAGGACGTGTAATAATGGAAGTCATCAAGTATATTACTGCAACCAATTTTTATCAATGTCAGCACCTGATCGACTAAGGTGGATACAGCAACAAAACCTCTGCGTTAATTGCTTCAAGGATGGCCACATGTTAAAACATTGCACAACAAGTTCCTGTAGGAAATGTAATAAAAAACATAATACTCTAGTTCACTTGGACAAGTATCCACTTAAGAATACGCAGAAGACCAAACCGCCAACTCCATCAGCAAACAACTTTTCCACTGAATGTAAGGCCCACGCATCAACAGTAGCCTCAGCTCACTTTCCAGGGATACGAAAGGGATACGTACTGTTGGCTAGGGCTCGGGTAAAAATTACAGGCAATAATGGGCGATCTGGAATGTTCAAGGCAATTTTAGACTCAGGGTCACAAACTAATATTGTGACTAATCGGTTACTAAATCGTTTATCTCCGAAACCATCGCAGACCTCTCTATGCATCGAAGGAATCGGCAGACAGTCGAGAAATACGAACCAACGCATTAACGTGGGTCTTCAATCTACAACAAGCAACTTCAGCACAAGACTCGAAGCTTTTGTACTTCCCAGCATAATTCCGGCCCAACCTTCAAGAGAATTCAGCCGTGCTTCCTGGCCAATTCCAGAAATTTTCAATTGGCTGATTTAACAGCACCGCCAATGTTGACATTTTATTGGGTGCCGAATATTACCTCGAATTGTTAACCACCGGTAAAATTCGCCTGTCACCAGAGTTACCCATTTTGAAAAACACTAAGCTAGGCTGGATTGTAAGCGGAAAAATAAAAGAAAACATCAGCGGCTCAGCGGTATGTGCAGTATACAATAAAGACGACAAAAGAGCTTGTACAAAGATTCTGGAGACTGGACGAATTTGAATCAAACAACGCTCTCACTACAGAAGAGAAAAAATGTGAGCAAAGTTTCATCCAAACGACGGCAAGAAATGCTTAGGGTCGATTTGTGGTACGTCTGCCCTTTCTAGAGAGCCCAACTTGCCTAGGGAAAACAAAAAAATTAGCATTTTCAAGATTAATGGCTTTAGAAAGGCGTCTATCGATGAACCCAGATCTTAGGCATCAGTATGTGGACTTTATGAAGCAATACGAAGAATTGGGTCACATGACCCGCAACCAACTCAGAGGTGACGAGCCCTTATTATTACATCCCACATCATTGCATACTCAAACCTGAAAGTAAAACCACGAAACTCCGAGTAGTGTTTGATGCATCAGCAAAATCCGCGACAGGAATAGCTCTCAACGACATATTGTGCGTGGGACCTTCAACTCAAGGAGACCTGTTTGGAATGCTATTACGGTTTCGAATGCCACGATTTGTCTTTTGCACAGACATTGAGAAAATGTGCAGACAAATCCTAATAGACCAAGCAGACCGTAATATGCAACTAATATATTAGAGAAATGATACAAAAAAAGCTGTGGAAACATACAAACTCAACACAGTAACCTATGGAGCTTCCGCGGCCCCTTATTTAGCGACAAAATGCCTGCAACAATTAGCAGACAGAAACATGGAGAAATATCCATTAGGCGCTACGACATTAAGGTATGGTTTTTATGTAGACGATGGTATGAGTGGATCCAATAGCATCACAACAGCAATAGAAATGCAACGAAAATTAACAAGGCTACTACAAGAAGCCGGGTTCAAAGTAAGAAAGTGATGCGCAAATCATAACAAACTATTGTCTGGTATTCCTCCTGAAGACGTAGAGCTGAACCTAGATTTTGATAATCGATCAACAAAGATTTTGGGATTAACATGGAATCCCAAGGCGGATATTTTTTGTCTCAGAGTAGACATTCAAGGAACCAATAAAATTACCAAACGCTCTATAACGTCAGATGTAGCTCGAATATTCGATCCGTTAGGGATCGCTGGATCAGTAGTGGTCGCAGCTAAAATGTTCATACAACAGCTATGGCAATTACAACTCTCATGGGATGAACCATTACCAGCAGATCTCAACGCCCAATGGGCGATGTTCCGAGAAAATCTACAGCATCTTAACAACTTGAACACAAAGAGGCATATGTTCGACGGCCAAATTTCAAGCGATACACACTTTCGTAGATGCTTCTGAAAGGGCGTATGGCGCTACAGTATACGTACGGTCCAAGCTTAGAGACAGAAGACTCATAGTAAGACTTCTATGTGCCAAGTCACTCATCGCCCCAATAAGAAAAGTGACTTTGCCGAGGTTAGAGTTATGTGCGGCCCTCCTTGGGGCTCAACTTACTACAAGAGTAAAAAAGGAACTACGAGCTGAAAAAACGCCCACATATTTATGGTCGGATTCTGAGATAGTGCTTCATTGGATTAATTCAGCATCATCCTCACTTCGCAGTTTTGTCGCAAATAGAGTCAGTAAGATCCAAGAAGAAACTATTAACGTCCAATGGAGACACGTCAGTTCAAAGCAAAACCCAGCTGACCTTATCTCAAGGGGCTTAAATCCAGAACAACTATTACGCAGCAGCATCAGGTTTTACGGACCAATGTTTTTACACGGCAACGAGAACCAGTGGCCAAAAGAGTTTACTAAAAATCAGAGACCACCCTCCGCCGATGAATTTAAACCCAATTCAGCTAGTGTGTTATCTACAATTTCAACGCCATTAGAAGACTTCATATACAAAATCAACAATCGCAATTCATTCAAAACACTTCAAAGAGTAGTAGCATACGTACAACGATTTGTTAAAAATATCAAATTATCAAGGATAGAAAGACCGGCTAGCAATGCGCTAAGTCCTCCAGAACTCACGTCAGCTAAGCATATCATAATTAGAGCTATGCAAATTTAATAATTCAAAAATGAGATTCGTACACTAAGCAACGGGAAGGAGCTCGATAAGGCAAGCCCTTTTTGTGGATTTTCACCCTTTCTAGATCAGAATAATATACTACGAGTCGGCGGAAGATTGAAGGCTTCGAACATTTCATACAATGCCAGGCACCCAATGCTTCTCCTGTACAACGATACCATTCCCAAATTAATAATGAGAATACTGCACAACGATAATCATCATTGTGGTCCACAAATGCTTCTATCCATCTCCAGTAAAAAAATTTTGGGTCATAAAAGGCAAAACGATGGCCAGAAATATCGTTCAAACATGTGTCCGATGTACCAGGTCCAAGCCAAAGTTAATACAGCAAATAATGGGAGACTTGCCCGCAGGCAGAGTAACTCCAACGTGGCCATTCATAATATCTGGAGTTGACTACTGTGGTCCTCTGTGGGTCCACTACAAACTAAGAGGTAAAAGGCCTCACAAGGTGTACCTAGCGGTGTTCATCTGCTTTTCAACAAGAGCAGTACACTTAGAGGTGGTAAGTGATCTCACTACAGAAGCATTGATTGGAGCTCTTAAGAGATTCATCGCACGTAGAGCACGTTTTCAAACTATATATTCGGACAACGCCACAAACTTTGTTGGGGCACGGAATCAGCTCGATGAATTAAAAAACTCCATATTTTCCAAACGTCCACAAGAAACGATAACCAAAGCTTGCAATAAGGATGGGATCGAATTCAAGTTTATACCTCCCAGAGCACCTCATTTTGGGTGGTTATGGGAGGCAGCTGTCAAGTCAGCCAAACAGTTATTAATCCGCAGCGTAACAACGGCCTCGCTAACTCATGAGGAACTAGAAACGGTTGTTATTGAAATTAAGGCTATTCCGAACTCAAGACCACTTACTCCTTTATCAAATGACCCAAACGGTTTAGCGGCATTAACTCCCGGCCATTTTTTAATCGGAGAGCCACTAACCGCACAAGTAGACTCTGAAGCACCTTCCCCAATCAGCTCGTTGGCAAAAAGATGGAAATTGGTGTCACAACTAAAACATTACTTTTGGAAAAGGTGGTCAGTGGAATACTTGCACCATCTACAAGAAAAACGAAAATGGAAAACGTCATCCGAAAATGCGAAAGAAGGAGAGTTAGTCATAGTAAAGGAGGATAATTTGCCCGTAATGGAATGGCCACTGGGTAGAATTCTAAAAACTTATGAGGGAACCGATGGCAGAGTTAGGGTAGAAGACGTGAAAACAGCCTCCGGAATAAAGCGAAGACCCGCTCATAGACTAGCGCCCTTACTCCAGGAGGAAGCACTACCCACAAATCGAGCATCCAAGCCAACATGCTCTAAGCTGGCGGACGAGGCAGACAGTCCACCATCTAAAAAATCTAGGACTATGGCCACTTCAATGATAATCACTATAATAAAAACTTTACTTTTGCTTCCAGTAGCGATGTTCAGCAATGTCAAAATAAAGAATTTGGATGGTGATCCAGGATTGTACTTTGAGGGAATTGGAAATGTGCAACTGGTACCTGCTGAATGGAGACTAATGATTTACTACAACTTAGCACCATTCACTTCGGAATTAAAGGCCTTCCAGTCAGGGGTAAATACCCTGCAACAACTATGTTCACACGTTAAACATCAATCAACATGCAACATCTGGACGACTAACTTCAACCAAATGAAAGAAGAATTGGTTCAGGAAAAGGAGCTGTTCTACAACAGCAGAGTAAAGAGGGGAGCGTTCTATATTATAGGAAACGTGGCACGGTATTTGTTTGGCGTTCTTGATTCCGAATACGCAAATGAAATGTCAAACACCATCAAGAATGCTAGAGGAGAAACAGAATATCTTGTTCAACTGTTTAAAAACCAAACGTCTATTATCGATTTAACTATCAATATCATCAAACAAGATGAATTTAGTGCGCAGAAACAAATATTGGAAATTGTCAATAAATTCACAGAGCAGGAGAATGCAGTAACTAAGCAATCTGACCAGGTAAGCCAAACACAATTAATATTACTCTTAGCTAACCAATTGACACTAACGGCAATAAACCTGCAAAGAATTGAAAGAGAACTCATTAATGTATTAACCGACACACACCATGGAAAAATTAGTCCATTGTTGTTATCCCCAACTCAACTAAAGGACGAATTAAAGATAATAAAGGCTCATCTTCCAACCCAACGAACCCTTCCGATTGCAGATGACAGCTTAATACAGCTATATAAGTTGATGAAGCTCAAGGGAGCAGTGACAAGGAACGAAGTCATATTTGAAGTTATAGTGCCTTTAGTCGACCACCAGTCTTTAGAACTCTTTAACATAATACCGATTCCAAGTATAAAACACAACACCTTAGTATCAATCAGCACAGAAGAGTCATTTCTGGCTGTAAACTCCCACAGAGATGAATACAATCCATTCACAAGCCATGAGATATCGAATTGTATCACGACTAAGGATGATGCTTTTATATGCAGTAACAAACAGTTCAAACTCAGAAAAAATGAATCAAGCGACTCCTGTGAAGTCGACATCTTCAACAACCGAAACACGACTAAATGTAAATTCATCCAATTGGTAGGCAACTCCACTTGGACACAACTAAAATATCAAAATAAATGGATCTTCGCTACCACTTCAAAATTAGAAATGTCGGCAGTTTGCGGTCTCGAACATATCCAACTCACAATAAAAGGCACGGGGATAATGGAAATCGAACCGAGCTGCGTCCTTAGGGACTCTTTTATCGCAATTCAAGGTAATTTTGGTTTATCCAGCTCCCGAAACACTTCATATGCTCAACTGAAGCCCATGGATCACATAAGCACACCAAAGAAATTTACTAAAATATTTAACACTACCAATTACCAGCTTGAAACCCATGAGAGCGAACTCAATGCCCTGAAAAAACAGCTAAACGAGGCAACGGGTGTCCACCTACCAGCACTTATCAAGTCCAACAACCTTCATCATCATGCAGTTATCTATTCTGCACTTGTTATCGCAGTACTGTTGTTGTTAGCCATCTCAATCTTCAAACTATGTTCAAAAAAGCATAATGATGCCACTTCTAAATGCGATCAACCAACATCTCCACCTGTTCCACCACCAAGAGTTTTCCACATCGATCTTGCAAGGTCTGAACTTCAATAACACCAACCATCGGGCAGCGCGGGGTAGAATGTTGACGTTTAGGTCAACATATTATTTCAATAAAGTTTTTTTTACGTTTTATTTATTTATTTATTTTAAATTCACAATCATTTGTATCAATTTTGCTCGTGACTGTTGTTCTTGACATAAATTAATTATTGTTATATCAATCAAAATGCAATCTTTGCAATTATTAATTGTAAACATAATAAAGAGGTCATTGATTGTCCCACTTCCGCATAAATAAAAAGAAACAAAAAAGGGGGACAATCTATAGCGATTAAATAATAATTTATTTGGAACAACAGTGGTAGCAAAATGCTTATTATGCACTTTACCATTTGTTATCGTTAAGTTAATTTAGTATATAAGCAATTAAGAACATAAAGAAATTATCAATCTTCTTAAGGCATTTAAAGTGTTTTATTGATTGATTCTACAGTTCTTCAAGTTCAAGTGCTTGAAGGACAAACCGACGAAACAAAATAGTATCAATACAAGTTCATGTACTTGGATTGAAAATTACTATTGCCATCAACCTCAACAGATAGTATTAGGCCACTAATCGGAATGTTAGACTGCCGGCACTGTGTATGCCATAAAAATTAAGACTTTTTAAGCTCTGGATATTCGGGTAGTTTTTCGCACTTTAGCTTACTGCTAGAAGATTTTTGCATAATAAATTCTCTTTTTGAAATATTGAAGTAAGAGTTGATGGAGCAATTTTAAATCGCTTAGCAACGTCTATTTTCTTCCCTTCATTGTCAATGGCTTCAAAAATTATTTGTTGTTTTTGTAACACCGACAGATTTTTATGCGTGCGCTTTGATATTTTTCTTTATTATTCATGTTACAAACTGATCTTAAGAAAATAAACTCACACACAAGCAAAAAATTATTCTTTCTAGGTTTCTGTTGTGTTTATAACGATTGATAAGTGGTATTTAGCAAACAATTACGATTTATAAGAGGTAAAGACTTTATTTGAAAAAAGTACGAATTAGCGAGAGGACCAAAATGTATGGAAATTTGACGAAATAATATCCTATTTCCACGGCACCTTCTTTGCTCTCTATTCTTGCTTCACACTCCAATCATGAGCGAACAACCTGCTTTGCCATACAAAATTTTGAGAGCGAAGCTGGTAGATTGAATCTACTTGCGAAGCATAAAAAATTTCGGTCTTCTCTAATTTGTATCGCAAGTTTATTTGAATTAGTTGTATAAAATGTAAACAAAAAGAGAAAAACAATGTTAAAACTGGTGTGTGAATATGTGTAATACTCGTATAAAAAAACAATCAAATTCATTAAAATTTTAAATGTAATAATGTTGCGTAGGGCTCTACATGCCGTCCACCGACTAACGGGTTTTCCGATTGTTAACGAAGCATCTTTTGTTGTTTAAAACTTTTCTCTTTTCATTTGTCGTATCATTAGACGTGCGTTCGCATTAGTTAAAAGCTTTTTACGACCTCTAACTTGAGGCTTGGGAACAACGGACCACCGTTTTTTTACTCTTATGACCACTGATTGACTCACTTTAAGATCTTTTGCAATTTCCCGGGTAGAACAGCCCGGATGCTCTCCCTGGTGGATTTTGAAAGTTTCTTCATTATTTATTATTGTTAGGTATTTTTTATTTATGTTTAAAAATTTGCACAATGTTTTTACCACACGCGATTTAACTAATCGGTAATAACGGCACTTTTTCATTTCTTTTTTTCAAATTCTTCAAAAAATACAGAGATGCAAAATTGAGTTATTTTTGTTTTTTTGTTTTTTCTTGGTGCATTTCGTTACAAGTTTTATATAATTTTATTAAGTACTAGATACTTAATAAGCGACAATACAAATTTTTTGATTTGTTTTATTACTTTTATATTTATGAAACAAAACGTGCTCAAAGTAAAAATATGTACTCATTTGCGCACCCCACTGTAAATATACTGTGCCATTTATTTTAATATTTTGAACTGAATGATAAAAGAGTCTATATTATATGGAAATAGAGAATATATTTTTTAATTTCTTAAAAAAGTACATCCAAAACTTAAGAGTAAAGCTAAAATAAAAAACTTGTAACTTACAAATATTCAAAGTCGTCTTTTTAGTTCAGGGAGATATACGTTCGTTTGAGGCAAGAAAAACAAATTTTTAATGTTTTGTTAATCATAAAGGTAAAGTCGGTTAATATACAAATAAATTGTTTATCAACATTAATTTTAGTAGCAAAGTAAAATTAAATAAATTAACGGTCAAATTCGTTTAGGAGAATTTAATACTTTAAGAAATATTTTTTTTTTAATTCGCTCATTATGATAGTTTTTCTGAATTAGAATTTAAGGCTAAGAAAATATATTTCTTTATAAATATATATATATATGAAGAAATTCGTATCTTTTGCTCAACTCTTTTTACATATTTTTAGATATAAGACTTATTAAATAATAATTGCTTCAAACTTATAACAGCAGATTTATCAGTTCCAACAATTCATACTGTAGCCTATTCCTCAGTTTGGTTTTCCTAGTGTTCATGCACAAATATATTCTTTCTTAATCTGCATAGCTTAAGGGCAGTTTTTGACATTGATTTTATTTTGGTTTTAAATTTAGCTTATTTAAATATATTTAATCCGAAGAAATTTCATTTTATTTAAACAATAAGAACTTCACAATGAGAATGAATAAAAAAATGCAATACATAAAAAATTTTAAATATCTTCATACATGTTTTTCAATGGTTGTTGTATATTTCATCACTCCTCTTCAACATGGATGTATAATTCATAATAATCTTAAATTCGTTAAATTTACAAAATTAAAGTGTTTTACTTTTTACAAATTCTTCGTGAACCAATTCTCGTATGTGGTGAAATCTAACATCTTGTTTCCACGGCACCTGCTTGGCTCTCTATTCTCGCTTCACACTCCAATCATGAGCGAATCAACTTGCTTCGCCATACAAAGTTTTGAGAGCGAAGCTGGTAGATTCATATTGAACCTAATTGCGAGACACGAAAAATTTCTGTCTTCTCTAATTTTTATCGCGAGTATATCTGAACTAGCTGTATAAGAAGTAAAAAGAAAAGAGAAAACCAATTTTAAATGTGGTGTGTGGATATGTATAATATAAAAAAATAATTTCATTAAAATTTTAAATGTAATGTAAATGTAAATGGATACATACTATAATGAAATTTTTTCAAGGGTCCGACACTTTATTACGAATAATCGAAAATTACGATTTATCGGGAATCAAAATATCGGGATTTGACTGTATTAGAAGCTTTATATCTTTTTATAATATTAAACACCGTATTTTTGTTTCTGTTTACTATTTGTGCAAATTCTCTAATAGTTTTGTGGGCTTAATAATTATTTATGACAAATACCTTTCTTCAATTATAGTTTGATTCTTTTGTACCATTTTTAAGAAAATAAAATTTTAAACAATATCAAATATTATAAAACACTGATTTAAGGCCGAAAAAAGAGATTGCATGTGCCAAAGTTTGAACGTGAGCATTGTGTTGCAATATAAAGTAACAAATATTTTAAAATTCGCGCTATACAAAAACTAGTGCTTCCGATTTTGAAACCGCTTAATTATAATTTATAAAATAAAATAAAATTGAAATTTTTTTTTGTGTATATATTAATAAATTTTACGTAAAAGATTTAAATTTAATAATTATTGTTGGGTCCCACTTTGTAAGTAGCTGTATTTAGGTTTTTTCTTCTCTTCATAATAAATAAGCACTATATTTGTCTTTCTCTTGAGAAGCTACAGAAAACCTACTTATAATATTTTCTACATATGTGCCAAGGGCTTCATCTCTGTGTACTTTGTGTCTACACCGTTAATTCAAAGTTTTATTTTTGTATTACTTTTTGATTTGGAAGCAATTTTTATATAAAATACATAGCAGACTTAGAAATAACTAAAAGTTATAAAAACAATCATTCGGGTTTTAAAATTTTTTGTTTTTAAAAAGCCATCTTCATTAGATTTAATAAAATTCGAAATTATTTTTGAAATATTAGATGCTCCTTGAAAATGTTTGCCGTTTTAAAACAGCCAGAACAAATACAAAATTCTAAGTTGAAAATTAAAAATTGCATTTAAAATCTTTTATTAATTAATTTAGGTATTTAAACAATTTTGTTTTTTATTGAAAAAAAAAAATTAATAAATGTGCCCAAATATTATTACATTTATTGCTTAAATTTAGTCATTTTCATTTTTATTATGTAATACAAATTGGTTTTAGACATATTACTCAAAGATTTAAAAATACGTGTTTTAATTTTTTTTTTTTTTTAAATTGCTTAAACAAAGTCGTTATATATAAAATAATATATTTAATACAAATGCATTTACTGTACAAAATAAGTAAGTTTATATGATCTTGTATTTTTTACGTTTTTAAATTGAGAAACATGTTAATTTGTTTTTCATTATTTCTCGAATTATAAAATATTTCATACTAAGTACGATTTTTAAAATTTTTTTATATAAATTGGATTAAAACCTTCATATTATTCTATCAAAGTTAAAAAAAAAAAACGTTTATATCATATTTAGTATCATTTTTATAAATTACATATTTTATATGATTTTTTAAAGGTTTTTTAAAATCGTATTTCATACGTAGTATGATTTTTTTAAGTATCTTAAGTATTTCATACTTAGTATGATTAGCTTTGAATTAAATTTTTTATGTAAGCGTTCAGTGATAAAATTAAGACGTTTTTATTGTTAAACTATACACCAATACTAATTTTATTTTTAGAAAAATGAAAAGTATTAACATGAAATTAAATTAAAACTTGATTAAATAAAATTATAATTACTAAAGCAGTTTTTATAACAAGTTGTATACTACATCATTCCCTTTTAAATTAAACTTTATTTTTCTTAAACTTTTTGAAGACTCTGACCTCTTTTTCGAAATTAGTGGTACATGCTCTGGCGAAATTTCATTGGCCTCAAAAACTGGTTTAATTCTTTCGATCGACACGTTATCTTCTTTACCTATAATATTTAGTTTTACGTATTTGCCATATCTTTAAACGACTTTGGTATTTTGGGTGCAATGGTTTTTTAATTCCATCAATTTGTATCCAAGAAAATTTAATTTCATTAATATTTTTGAAATTAAAAATTTTATTTAACTAATTGCTTAAAGGATTTTGCTTAAAAGTACGAATTATTTCTTTAAGTGAGGCAATAAATGCTGATGATGATTGCAAGGATAGTGATTAATTTTCCAGAAGTTGACCTGGAAGAGAAAAATTTTCACCATACAGAAACACTGCTGAAGAAGCTTGCAGATTTTCTTTGTAACATGAGCGTAATACAAATAAAACAATTGGCAATGTTTTAGTCCATTGTATGTTTTCGTGACAGCATAATGACGTTTTAAGAGTTCTGTGAAACCTTTCTACCATTCCGTTAGATTTTGGATGGTAGGCCGTAGTATGTTGAATTTTTGAGCCGAGTGTTTCTAATAAATCATTAAAAACTTTTTAAATAAATTGCCTATCTCGATCACAAATTACTTTATTTGGACAGCCATATCTAGAAATCCAATTATTGAAAAATGCAAAAGAGACAGATTCTGCTGAAAAATCACGCAAGGGAATTGCTTCTGGCCATTTCGAGAAATTATCAATAATAGTTAAGATGTAGTTAAATCTTTCAGAGGAGGGCAATGGGCCAACCAAATCCATATGTATTGTCAGAAATCTCTCCGACGTTATTGGAAATTTACCTGGTTTAGTTGTATTGTGTTAGATTGTTTTTGATTTTTGACACGATGTGCAACAAACATTCCACCTTTTATAATCTTTGTACATTTTTGGCCAAACAAAACGCTCTGCAACGATTTTGCGCGTTGCTTTGATGCCTAGATGTTAAAGACCATGAATCATATCAAACGCAAGTTTTCTAAACTCTTGTGGTAAATATGGTCGAATTTTGTTTGTCGAGTCATCGCAATATAGTTTAATATGGATTCCTGGCAAATTGTATAAACGAAGTTGAAGTCCGGTTGAAGAATTTAAGAGATCTTTTAACTCTTGATCATTACGTTATGCTTCAGAAAGTTTTGTGTAATTAAAGGATGTAATATCATCGATACGAGACATAGTATCGGCAACCTTATTTAATAAACCAGATATGTGAACAATATTTGTTGTAAATTGTCCAATAAAATCCAAATGTCGAAGCTGTCTTTGAGTGGCTTTTAAGGGATTTTGTTGGAAAGAAAATGTGAGGGGCTTATGTATACAGTAAATTCTCTAGCTTCCAATTAATAACGAAAATGTTTAACTGCCTTGTAAACTGCAAGCAATTTACGATCATAAGCACTATACTTACATTCAGCTGGACTCAGCTTCTTGGAGAAGAATACAAGAGGTTGACAAACGCCTTTCACGACTTGATCTAAAACGCCCCCAACAGCAAAATCTGAAGCGTCAACTTTTAAAGATAGAAGCATATCTTATATTAGGATGGGCTAAAATTACTGCATATGACAAATAAAATTTACAATTTATAAAAGCTTTTTCGGATTCTTCATTCCAGTTGATTAACCTTTTGTCGTTTTCAACTGAGCTTTTGAGGTAGTCGTTAAGAAGAGCGTGGTGTTTAGCTGCATGAGAAATAAACCTTCTGTAGAAGTTTATCATGCACAAAAATCGCCGAAGGTCCTGAATGTTTTTTGGTTTAGGATAACTGAGGATTGTTTCAACTTTCAATTTTGATTTTTACTTTTTTCTGATGTTATATGAAATCCTAAAAAATAAATTTTATTTACACCAAATTCGCACTTTGCAGGGTATTACTATTCCGTAATCTTTGAAACGGTGAAAAATTGTTCGAAGGTGCTTAAAATGTTGTTCTTCTGTAAAAGATGCAATCAATATGTCATCAATGTACACGAAGACGAAATCTAAATCTCGATATACTTCATCCATTAACCGTTGAAAACTTTGTGCTGCATTTCTCAACCCAAATGGCATTTTTACAAATTCATACAGGCCGAATGGCGTAATAACAGCAGTTTTTGGAATGTCTCGTAGATTTACAGAAATTTGGTGGTATGCGCGCATGAGGTCGAGTTTTGTAAAAAATTTTCGACCATGAAGATAGTGAACGTAATCAGTTAATTATGGAATGGGATACCGGTCAGGAATAGTTATTTTATTTAACTGCCGATAATCGCCACAAGGTCGCCAATATCCATTCTTTTTTAAAACCATATGTAAGGCAGTTGACCAAATACTTTTTGAAGGACGTATTATGCCATTTTCGAGAATGAAATTAGATTCCTTTTTTGCCAAAGCTATTCTCTTAGTGTCTAAAGGTCTTACCTTTGATTTGACAGGCGGTCCTGTTGTTTCAATATGATGATATACGTTGTTTGTCTTAGCAACTAGAGATGTCGACACATGTATTTCTGGGAATTCTTTAAGTAGTTGATGATATATTGTTTCATCATTAAGAATAGTTGAAATACCAAGTATAAGAGTTTCTTTCACTTACCATCTACGAGAACACGATTTTTTAAATCTGGTAGAAGATGAAAATGTGTTAAAAAGTCACACCCAATTATAGGCTTCGTTACATCCGCTATAATAAGAAGCCATGTAAAAGATCTACGCAGACCAAGATCGAGTTGAAGAAGTTTCGTTAAAAAAGTTTTAATTGGCGTACCATTAGCTGCAAAAAGTTATATTTGAAAATTTATATGATTTGATTTTAAAATTAAGAATAACAGAAAATCTGCTCCTATATCTATTACATAAATGGATTTAGTAGAGTTACCATTTATAAAAAGGCGGCTTGATGTGTTAGTTGTTTCGGTGGCCGCAACTTCCGAAACGTTGTTTTAGTTTTTTTGATACTTGCATGGGGATTTACACTTTTTCGCTTTGGAGCCAAATTTTTTATAAAACCAACGATATTCTCCATGGATCTCTTTGAATTTTGGCGTTTTCCGTGAATAACTACTGCTACGACTCTTACTTCGACTAAAATGATTGAATTGCTTTTGAAGAGACTCAATTTTTTGTGACAACTCTTGAAATAATTTGTCTTGAGGTGTTGAAATTGATGAAATGAAACTGGCCATGCAATATCAATGATTTTGTCTGCTTGTTCGGCAAGTTTGTTGACATCTTGTTGTTTGTTGTTGTTCTAAAAACAAGGAACTGATGACATTTTCTCCAGCCTGTCCACGCCCTAAGTTTTGCATCGTTCTTAAAAAAATGGGCAGGTTGTTGGTCACCAAGATTTTGTCCACTTAGTTATCTTTTAAGTTTCCTTTCGTCAGATTCGCTGAATAGATTAATAATCCTTGTTTTAAGGATTTCGTACCTACTGCCAGCTGGTGTTGTTTCCAGAATATCACTCAACAAATCTAAAGTGCTTGCGTCAATATTTGCCACTAAGTGTCGAAATTTCGTTTTGTCTGAAGAAATTCTTGAAATTGAAAAAATGGATTCTATTTGTAAAAACCAGACACGGGGATTCTTTGGCCAGAATGGTGGAAACTTCAATATATTGCTTGATGCTACAGCAACTTCATGACCTTGAAGGGGTTGGTTAATTGAATCTCCTATGTTGAGTGAAAAAATTAAAACGTTTTTATTGTTAAACTATACACCAATACTAATTTTATTTTTAGAAAAATGAAAAGTATAAACATGTAATTAATTGAAAACTTGATTAAATTAAATTATAATTTCTAAAGTAGTTTTTATAACAAGTTGTATACTACATAATTTTTTTATAAAAGGTTTTTTTTTTTTTTTTGTCAAAAACCATATTTCATACTTAGTATGATTTTTTTTAATTTCATATTTTATACAAAAACTGGTTTCAACATTAGTTATTTAGTGACAAATTATTAAAAAAATCGTAAATGAAAAGAACTCTGCTTATCGTCAGTGAGCTTAAATTTGACCTTTTTGCAGTTACAAGTGAGCCAGCACTTGAAAACGACTCTTCAGAAGACGCACTCGTCAAAGAAATGCAGAGAATTATCGCAGCCAGCTTGGCAACATTTGGAAACATTGTGACATAAAAGAAATTTTAATGTTCTTTAATTGTACTTGATTCCTTCAAGTAGAAATATTACATGGTATTCTCATAAAATATTAATTATTTAAACTACTAGTGAAGTGTAATCAATAATGAATATTTCATGAGAGTATTATGAAATATTTATATTTAAAGGAACCAAGTACGATTAAATGAAATTGATATAAAAAAGATTCCGAATATTAAATTTTAATATTGAAAGTAATTTTATTAAATTAAAAAAGTTAAAAAAAACATCGAGCTGTTAATAAATCTTAAGCTTAGGTAATTATGAAAAAGGTGTAGAACTTAAGTTCCGAAGTTTATAACTATTTTAAAAGATTAGGTTTTCATTTTTTTCCACCATGCAAACGTTTCACACTCTTCCTCATTACGCGTTTCAAGATCATTGTTTAAAAACAAACACTAAAGTAAACTACGTTAGTGTTCTGTACCGAATTTAATTAAGATCAGTGCACAAAATCATTTTCTACAAAATATACAAAATGCATAAAAAATTTCTTAGCGTTTGTGTATGCGCACACAAACAATATATTGTACACTGCGATTGCAGGCTGATGATCACAAACATAACGATAACGTACTGATCTTTATGTTAGTGTACTGATTATGAAGATCACTACGTAAACTGTAGTGATCACTACGTAAACTGTAGTGATCTTTAGTGATCACTACGCAAATTTTAGTGATCTTTAGAGTATTTTTAGTGAACTTAAGTGTATTTTTTAATGATATTTAGTGTTTATCATAGTGGTCTTGCCTGTAAATTACTTTAAGAGTTTGTTCTTTAGAGTATTTTTGGTAAACTTAAGGTTAGTTTTTTGATTTTTTATGTTTTTCATTGTGGTCTTGCTAGGTCCTTAATTACCCTGGCTTTTCTGCTATTCTGCTTTGTTTTGTCATTGCACGTACATGCTTTTTCTTTTCCATATAAATTTTTAGTTGCTATTGTGTTAGTTTTAAGCCAAATTCTTTCAAGTAATTAAACCAAGCAAAATGTCCTATAATTTCTCTTAAAAAAATAGAAAAACTCATAAATTTTATAACAATGTTTATATTTATGAAATAACACACAAACTGTATTGCCCAAATAAAAATTTATTTAGCAAACAATAGATTATTACAAAGCAGATTCAAGTTTGTTTGTTCTCTACCTACTTCAAAGAATTGAAAAAATTCTTACAAATTAAGTGATTTTTTTAAGCAGATATAAAACTATGTCTACCTGCTCATAAAATTATATGGTATTAACACTCTTTATGATGTAATAAAAGCATTTCGCATATATTAAACTCCATAAATAGACAATTAGCTTTTCCAAACCTTTATTACTCAGTAATATTTTTTATTGATTTTTACATTGCAACAAATTTGAAATTATGTAAAATAATTTAAAAATATCTGCCAATCAATATATTGTTTTTATCAAAAATTATCTAATTTAACTTTATAATACTAATTTCTATATTGTTTTATAATAGAAGTAAATTTTAAGTCAATTTATTAACAAACACTTCAATTTATATAACAGATTTAATCGATAAATTATATTTAATCTTGAAATTTTGATAATATATAAATTAAAAGATAACTTTCTTTAGTAATTTTATAAATACAAAATAAAAAATTGTATTTATTAAATTTTCAATTCTAACCTTGCAAGCAAGAAAAACACATGAAAAACACAAAAAATCAAAAAAAAAAACTACCCTTAAGTTTAACAAAAATACTCTAAAGAACAAACTCCAAAAGTAATTTACAAGCAAGACCACAACGATAAACACTAAAGATCATTTGAAAGTACACTAAAGTTCACTAAAAATACTCTAAAGATCACTAAAATTTGCGTAGTGATCACTAAAATAAAGATCAGTACGTTATCGTAGTGTTTGTGATCATCAGCCTACAATCGTTGTGTACGGTATTTTGTTTGCATACAGATTCATAAAAAAAAAGCAAATTTAGTGTTTGTGTTGTACAAACAGTACGCTATGATAGTGTACTTTTTTTAAACTCTGTACAAAATAATCTTAAACTTATTTCTCGAGAGGATTAGTTCTTCATATTTCTGACGTGGATGCAACAAATGACGCAATACAGCTCCAAATTTTGTTTTTTTCTAGTATATAAAAAATTTAATTAAGTTTTTCATTTTTGAATATTTGAACACAATTTTCGTATCTATGAAAAAAAATAAAATAAGACAGAATTTTATCTTTTGTTAATAAACCTTTTAAACAGAATTATTAAAAAGGCATAAAAGTTACCTGTTTCTTTGAATTTTTTGATGTCGTCGGAATGTCTTCAGAAATTACTTCAGAAAAACACAATTATTCTTAACAAGAAAAATGTTAAAGGTTTTATTCTTTGAATAATACATATATAAGGTTCGTACAGTTGTAAATTAGGAGAAAATATTGAAATTTCTTGTACAGTATATTTTTTTGTGTCATTTATACATTTATTTTTGTAAATTTTTATTTTGCTAGGATAATTCTTAATAGGTTTTTGGAAGGGAGCAAGAATTACAGTTATTATAAACAATGTTTCTTTGATTATAAAAATTTATTTCCTTCATTTAATAAATATAAATATAATAAATATATATTTATAAATATTACATATTAGCCGCTGAGTGACGCTTACCATATTTGAAGAAGCCAACACATAACTCTCATAAATAACACAATTGATGATGTTATAGCTAGCGGTTCTCAACAAAATTATTAAAAATTAAAGGGTATTCCAAAAGTGACGAGATATTTACATATATGTTCCTTTTTACCGTGTTAGGCAGAAAATTAACATTAGCACAGTGCATATAAGAAGATGTGCACTTTAGGGTCAAGTATTAAAAAATAAAAGTAAAGATTAAAAGGTGTGCCGTAAAATAAAAATCTTAAAGAATTATAAATTAAAAATTAACATAACATTTTAAATTTGTATAATTTATACGTTTTACTTTCTGCATTAAATTTAAAGAGCTCTGTGTTAATAAAGATTTGTTCGAAATTTATGAAAATTGTTGAGCATCATTGATTATTTCATATGGAAAATTTGACATTATTATTGTGGTTTCTATCTCGCGATTTAGGAGAATTAAATGTTTTATTGTTTTCATAACGCCTATTTTCTTTCTTTCACAGCGTTGATAAAATGTTGTCAGAAACATTTCATATGTTTTTCTACAAGAAAAACATTACTACTTCTGCAACATTTTTTCATGACTTTTTCATACATATTTTTTTATGTATGTAGTTTGACAGAATTCCGCATGAAAAACTGAACAGAGTAGTAGGCTTTAACAAGAAATATGCGTTATTATGAATAATTGGTGATTTAACGTATCAACTCATGGCAACACTTCGAAATAATACTGCAAAGTTTTTCGTACTATAGTAAAGTGTTGCCCAACTACTCTATAAAAATATAATGTCACGCTGTTTAAGTACAATTGGAAAAAGATTAGTCGGCGGCTGATTTTAAGCCGAGTTAAGCAATTTTTTTGCCGGTGGCGGCGGCTTGTAGCCTGCTTTTAGCCGATTCGATGCAGCTCTCTGTCCTGAGAGGTGTTAGTGCATTGTCCATATTAATGTTTCTGGGCTTTATGGCTATTGCAAACCAGTAAAAGCCCCGTACCCTAATACTGATGTGACTGGGATCTGTGAGTGTTTAAGCCAGTAGAAGCCCCCTTCACAACCACTGCTGTGGCTAGGATATATAGGAATGTGGTCGTAAAGGTGTACGGCTACTACTGAAGCTGTTGCATACTTGAGGTAGCTCTTCGAATACCATGACAACCAAAGCCAAACTGAACTTGTAATAGCACAAGTTAATTTAATCATGACAAGCATAAAAGTTAATGTTAAAAGTATGTAAGTATAAGTAGAGAGAGAGATAGAGAGAAAGAGTCTGAACACTATTACTTAAAGAGTATGTTGCTACATTTATTTACAATACATTTTCTCTTATTCTTAATACAATAATAATTATGCAAATGAGTTACTACAAAAGAGTTTAAATTAATATAGTGAATCAATAAACGAGAGATAATAAATGATGAATTCAGATTGTAACGACGCGTTTTCCACCTTCGCTGGAGTAACAATCAGCTCCCAGAGTTCGCTACAAAAAAATTTATTTAATACAAGAGAACAGCAAGAGACGTTATAAATTTTTATTTCTTCTTTTCCAACACATATATTTATTACACAATGTTTTTTTCTCGACAGTCTGTTTGTTGACAACCACCTAACTCACTCTCTAACTATGCATCAATTCTCATCACCCCACGAAATCAGTATCGGTTTAATTAAGAACGGGAGATTGTTTTCAAAAAAGACGACTAAAAGCAGCATCACAAGACAAAGCTTACGCTTTATATGACCACAAAGGCGCTTGATGACGTCAGCTAAAGCTGGGAGAAACAACTCTCGGAAGAGATTATACTCCCAACCCTCAGAGGTGCTTTCTCTCACGAAACTCAACCACACTGTGCCTCAGCAATTATTCACGTGTTAGCGTCGCTGAGTCGTCGTGGCACCGTAGGAGAAAATCTTGTATGGAGAGGTTACTCAAAGGAGAGTTTATACTCCGAATCCTCCGGGGCGTCTCTCCAAACGTTAGCTCAACCACACTGAGGGCAGTTAATCTACTTCTCAATATCTTCAAGCCGACGTACTACTAGTTAAGCGAAAGAACTTTTGTAAGCTGATAACATAAAGAGAATTTGAACCCGAACCCTCAATTTATAAAACAATTTAACTATTAAGACTTTATTTCGTAAGTAATAATGCATAACAAATAAGGTCATACCAATTGTTCGCTTGCGCACTGACTGACTAAAAAACATGAATCAAGAAAACATGATTGCGCACTGCTCAGGTCCGTTAGTTTGTTGCTCTCTTTTGTGTGACGTAGAAATGGAATATTTTTCGTAAACAAATTAACCATTAACCATTTTCATTCTATTGTGAAGTAGATGCGCAGTAGAAAATTTTTTTGAACGGCTAAATGTGCAATTGTGTTTTATTGATTCATGAATAAAAAATTACAAAATTCATTTTATTTATAGCGATTGCTTGCATGTTGGAGATATTTACCCCCATACAAACAACACACATACATATGTATAACTCATATGCTGTTTGTTCTAGATGTTAAAGACCATGAATCATATCAAACGCAAGTTTTCTAAACTCTTGTGGTAAATATGGTCGAATTTTGTTTGTCGAGTCATCGCAATATAGTTTAATATGGATTCCTGGCAAATTGTATAAACGAAGTTGAAGTCCGGTTGAAGAATTTAAGAGATCTTTTAACTCTTGATCATTACGTTATGCTTCAGAAAGTTTTTTGTAATTAAAGGATGTAATATCATCGATACGAGACATCGGCAACCTTATTTAATAAACCAGATATGTGAACAATATTTGTTGTAAATTGTCCAATAAAATCCAAATGTCGAAGCTGTCTTTGAGTGGCTTTTAAGGGATTTTGTTGGAAAGAAAATGTGAGGGGCTTATGTATACAGTAAATTCTCTAGCTTCCAATTAATAACGAAAATGTTTAACTGCCTTGTAAACTGCAAGCAATTTACGATCATAAGCACTATACTTACATTCAGCTGGACTCAGCTTCTTGGAGAAGAATACAAGAGGTTGACAAACGCCTTTCACGACTTGATCTAAAACGCCCCCAACAGCAAAATCTGAAGCGTCAACTTTTAAAGATAGAAGCATATCTTATATTAGGATGGGCTAAAATTACTGCATATGACAAATAAAATTTACAATTTATAAAAGCTTTTTCGGATTCTTCATTCCAGTTGATTAACCTTTTGTCGTTTTCAACTGAGCTTTTGAGGTAGTCGTTAAGAAGAGCGTGGTGTTTAGCTGCATGAGAAATAAACCTTCTGTAGAAGTTTATCATGCACAAAAATCGCCGAAGGTCCTGAATGTTTTTTGGTTTAGGATAACTGAGGATTGTTTCAACTTTCAATTTTGATTTTTACTTTTTTCTGATGTTATATGAAATCCTAAAAAATAAATTTTATTTACACCAAATTCGCACTTTGCAGGGTATTACTATTCCGTAATCTTTGAAACGGTGAAAAATTGTTCGAAGGTGCTTAAAATGTTGTTCTTCTGTAAAAGATGCAATCAATATGTCATCAATGTACACGAAGACGAAATCTAAATCTCGATATACTTCATCCATTAACCGTTGAAAACTTTGTGCTGCATTTCTCAACCCAAATGGCATTTTTACAAATTCATACAGGCCGAATGGCGTAATAACAGCAGTTTTTGGAATGTCTCGTAGATTTACAGAAATTTGGTGGTATGCGCGCATGAGGTCGAGTTTTGTAAAAAATTTTCGACCATGAAGATAGTGAACGTAATCAGTTAATTATGGAATGGGATACCGGTCAGGAATAGTTATTTTATTTAACTGCCGATAATCGCCACAAGGTCGCCAATATCCATTCTTTTTTAAAACCATATGTAAGGCAGTTGACCAAATACTTTTTGAAGGACGTATTATGCCATTTTCGAGAATGAAATTAGATTCCTTTTTTGCCAAAGCTATTCTCTTAGTGTCTAAAGGTCTTACCTTTGATTTGACAGGCGGTCCTGTTGTTTCAATATGATGATATACGTTGTTTGTCTTAGCAACTAGAGATGTCGACACATGTATTTCTGGGAATTCTTTAAGTAGTTGATGATATATTGTTTCATCATTAAGAATAGTTGAAATACCAAGTATAAGAGTTTCTTTTACTTACCATCTACGAGAACACGATTTTTTAAATCTGGTAGAAGATGAAAATGTGTTAAAAAGTCACACCCAATTATAGGCTTCGTTACATCCGCTATAATAAGAAGCCATGTAAAAGATCTACGCAGACCAAGATCGAGTTGAAGAAGTTTCGTTAAAAAAGTTTTAATTGGCGTACCATTAGCTGCAAAAAGTTATATTTGAAAATTTATATGATTTGATTTTAAAATTTAGAATAACAGAAAATCTGCTCCTATATCTATTACATAAATGGATTTAGTAGAGTTACCATTTATAAAAAGGCGGCTTGATGTGTTAGTTGTTTCGGTGGCCGCAACTTCCGAAACGTTGTTTTAGTTTTTTTGATACTTGCATGGGGATTTACACTTTTTCGCTTTAGAGCCAAATTTTTTATAAAACCAACGATATTCTCCATGGATCTCTTTGAGTTTTGGCGTTTTCCGTGAATAACTACTGCTACGACTCTTACTTCGACTAAAATGATTGAATTGCTTTTGAAGAGACTCAATTTTTTGTGACAACTCTTGAAATAATTTGTCTTGAGGTGTTGAAATTGATGAAATGAAACTGGCCATGCAATATCAATGATTTTGTCTGCTTGTTCGGCAAGTTTGTTGACATCTTGTTGTTTGTCGTTGTTCTAAAAACAAGGAACTGATGACATTTTCTCCAGCCTGTCCACGCCCTAAGTTTTGCATCGTTCTTAAAAAAATGGGCAGGTTGTTGGTCACCAAGATTTTGTCCACTTAGTTATCTTTTAAGTTTCCTTTCGTCAGATTCGCTGAATAGATTAATAATCCTTGTTTTAAGGATTTCGTACCTACTGCCAGCTGGTGTTGTTTCCAGAATATCACTCAACAAATCTAAAGTGCTTGCGTCAATATTTGCCACTAAGTGTCGAAATTTCGTTTTGTCTGAAGAAATTCTTGAAATTGAAAAAATGGATTCTATTTGTAAAAACCAGACACGGGGATTCTTTGGCCAGAATGGTGGAAACTTCAATATATTGCTTGATGCTACAGCAACTTCATGACCTTGAAGGGGTTGGTTAATTGAATCTCCTATGTTGAGTGAAAAAATTAAAACGTTTTTATTGTTAAACTATACACCAATACTAATTTTATTTTTAGAAAAATGAAAAGTATAAACATGTAATTAATTGAAAACTTGATTAAATTAAATTATAATTTCTAAAGTAGTTTTTATAACAAGTTGTATACTACATAATTTTTTTATAAAAGGTTTTTTTTTTTGTCAAAAACCATATTTCATACTTAGTATGATTTTTTTTAATTTCATATTTTATACAAAAACTGGTTTCAACATTAGTTATTTAGTGACAAATTATTAAAAAAATCGTAAATGAAAAGAACTCTGCTTATCGTCAGTGAGCTTAAATTTGACCTTTTTGCAGTTACAAGTGAGCCAGCACTTGAAAACGACTCTTCAGAAGACGCACTCGTCAAAGAAATGCAGAGAATTATCGCAGCCAGCTTGGCAACATTTGGAAACATTGTGACATAAAAGAAATTTTAATGTTCTTTAATTGTACTTGATTCCTTCAAGTAGAAATATTACATGGTATTCTCATAAAATATTAATTATTTAAACTACTAGTGAAGTGTAATCAATAATGAATATTTCATGAGAGTATTATGAAATATTTATATTTAAAGGAACCAAGTACGATTAAATGAAATTGATATAAAAAAGATTCCGAATATTAAATTTTAATATTGAAAGTAATTTTATTAAATTAAAAAAGTTAAAAAAAACATCGAGCTGTTAATAAATCTTAAGCTTAGGTAATTATGAAAAAGGTGTAGAACTTAAGTTCCGAAGTTTATAACTATTTTAAAAGTATGGTTTTCATTTTTTTCCACCATGCAAACGTTTCACACTCTTCCTCATTACGCGTTTCAAGATCATTGTTTAAAAACAAACACTAAAGTAAACTACGTTAGTGTTCTGTACCGAATTTAATTAAGATCAGTGCACAAAATCATTTTCTACAAAATATACAAAATGCATAAAAAATTTCTTAGCGTTTGTGTATGCGCACACAAACAATATATTGTACACTGCGATTGCAGGCTGATGATCACAAACATAACGATAACGTACTGATCTTTATGTTAGTGTACTGATTATGAAGATCACTACGTAAACTGTAGTGATCTTTAGTGATCACTACGCAAATTTTAGTGATCTTTAGAGTATTTTTAGTGAACTTAAGTGTATTTTTTAATGATATTTAGTGTTTATCATAGTGGTCTTGCCTGTAAATTACTTTAAGAGTTTGTTCTTTAGAGTATTTTTGGTAAACTTAAGGTTAGTTTTTTGATTTTTTATGTTTTTCATTGTGGTCTTGCTAGGTCCTTAATTACCCTGGCTTTTCTGCTATTCTGCTTTGTTTTGTCATTGCCACGTACATGCTTTTTCTTTTCCATATAAATTTTTAGTTGCTATTGTGTTAGTTTTAAGCCAAATTCTTTCAAGTAATTAAACCAAGCAAAATGTCCTATAATTTCTCTTAAAAAAATAGAAAAACTCATAAATTTTATAACAATGTTTATATTTATGAAATAACACACAAACTGTATTGCCCAAATAAAAATTTATTTAGCAAACAATAGATTATTACAAAGCAGATTCAAGTTTGTTTGTTCTCTACCTACTTCAAAGAATTGAAAAAATTCTTACAAATTAAGTGATTTTTTTAAGCAGATATAAAACTATGTCTACCTGCTCATAAAATTATATGGTATTAACACTCTTTATGATGTAATAAAAGCATTTCGCATATATTAAACTCCATAAATAGACAATTAGCTTTTCCAAACCTTTATTATTCAGTAATATTTTTTATTGATTTTTACATTGCAACAAATTTGAAATTATGTAAAATAATTTAAAAATATCTGCCAATCAATATATTGTTTTTATCAAAAATTATCTAATTTAACTTTATAATACTAATTTCTATATTGTTTTATAATAGAAGTAAATTTTAAGTCAATTTATTAACAAACACTTCAATTTATATAACAGATTTAATCGATAAATTATATTTAATCTTGAAATTTTGATAATATATAAATTAAAAGATAACTTTCTTTAGTAATTTTATAAATACAAAATAAAAAATTGTATTTATTAAATTTTCAATTCTAACCTTGCAAGCAAGAAAAACACATGAAAAACACAAAAAATCAAAAAAAAAAAACTACCCTTAAGTTTAACAAAAATACTCTAAAGAACAAACTCCAAAAGTAATTTACAAGCAAGACCACTACGATAAACACTAAAGATCATTTGAAAGTACACTAAAGTTCACTAAAAATACTCTAAAGATCACTAAAATTTGCGTAGTGATCACTAAAATAAAGATCAGTACGTTATCGTAGTGTTTGTGATCATCAGCCTACAATCGTTGTGTACGGTATTTTGTTTGCATACAGATTCATAAAAAAAAGCAAATTTAGTGTTTGTGTTGTACAAACAGTACGCTATGATAGTGTACTTTTTTTAAACTCTGTACAAAATAATCTTAAACTTATTTCTCGAGAGGATTAGTTCTTCATATTTCTGACGTGGATGCAACAAATGACGCAATACAGCTCCAAATTTTGTTTTTTTTTAGTATATAAAAAATTTAATTAAGTTTTTCATTTTTGAATATTTGAACACAATTTTCGTATCTATGAAAAAAAATAAAATAAGACAGAATTTTATCTTTTGTTAATAAACCTTTTAAACAGAATTATTAAAAAGGCATAAAAGTTACCTGTTTCTTTGAATTTTTTGATGTCGTCGGAATGTCTTCAGAAATTACTTCAGAAAAACACAATTATTCTTAACAAGAAAAATGTTAAAGGTTTTATTCTTTGAATAATACATATATAAGGTTCGTACAGTTGTAAATTAGGAGAAAATATTGAAATTTCTTGTACAGTATATTTTTTTGTGTCATTTATACATTTATTTTTGTAAATTTTTATTTTGCTAGGATAATTCTTAATAGGTTTTTGGAAGGGAGCAAGAATTACAGTTATTATAAACAATGTTTCTTTGATTATAAAAATTTATTTCCTTCATTTAATAAATATAAATATAATAAATATATATTTATAAATATTACATATTAGCCGCTGAGTGACGCTTACCATATTTGAAGAAGCCAACACATAACTCTCATAAATAACACAATTGATGATGTTATAGCTAGCGGTTCTCAACAAAATTATTAAAAATTAAAGGGTATTCCAAAAGTGACGAGATATTTACATATATGTTCCTTTTTACCGTGTTAGGCAGAAAATTAACATTAGCACAGTGCATATAAGAAGATGTGCACTTTAGGGTCAAGTATTAAAAAATAAAAGTAAAGATTAAAAGGTGTGCCGTAAAATAAAAATCTTAAAGAATTATAAATTAAAAATTAACATAACATTTTAAATTTGTATAATTTATACGTTTTACTTTCTGCATTAAATTTAAAGAGCTCTGTGTTAATAAAGATTTGTTCGAAATTTATGAAAATTGTTGAGCATCATTGATTATTTCATATGGAAAATTTGACATTATTATTGTGGTTTCTATCTCGCGATTTAGGAGAATTAAATGTTTTATTGTTTTCATAACGCCTATTTTCTTTCTTTCACAGCGTTGATAAAATGTTGTCAGAAACATTTCATATGTTTTTCTACAAGAAAAACATTACTACTTCTGCAACATTTTTTCATGACTTTTTCATACATATTTTTTTATGTATGTAGTTTGACAGAATTCCGCATGAAAAACTGAACAGAGTAGTAGGCTTTAACAAGAAATATGCGTTATTATGAATAATTGGTGATTTAACGTATCAACTCATGGCAACACTTCGAAATAATACTGCAAAGTTTTTCGTACTATAGTAAAGTGTTGCCCAACTACTCTATAAAAATATAATGTCACGCTGTTTAAGTACAATTGGAAAAAGATTAGTCGGCGGCTGATTTTAAGCCGAGTTAAGCAATTTTTTTGCCGGTGGCGGCGGCTTGTAGCCTGCTTTTAGCCGATTCGATGCAGCTCTCTGTCCTGAGAGGTGTTAGTGCATTGTCCATATTAATGTTTCTGGGCTTTATGGCTATTGCAAACCAGTAAAAACCCCGTACCCTAATACTGATGTGACTGGGATCTGTGAGTGTTTAAGCCAGTAGAAGCCCCCTTCACAACCACTGCTGTGGCTAGGATATATAGGAATGTGGTCGTAAAGGTGTACGGCTACTACTGAAGCTGTTGCATACTTGAGGTAGCTCTTCGAATACCATGACAACCAAAGCCAAACTGAACTTGTAATAGCACAAGTTAATTTAATCATGACAAGCATAAAAGTTAATGTTAAAAGTATGTAAGTATAAGTAGAGAGAGAGATAGAGAGAAAGAGTCTGAACACTATTACTTAAAGAGTATGTTGCTACATTTATTTACAATACATTTTCTCTTATTCTTAATTTTTTTTTTTTTTTTTTTTTAAAGAGAAGTAGCACTTCAGGCATTAATACCTATTAAGTTATTTTGGTAACCGTGCTACATTCTTTAGGAAAGGGATAGATAAGAGATAAGACAGGTGGTGAAAGAGAGAGATAGAGAGTTAGTTATTTTACTTCGCCGGTCAGTATGCTATGAAAGAAGTAAATGAGTTACTACAAAAGCAAATGAGTTACTACAAAAGAGTTTAAATTAATATAGTGAATCAATAAACGAGAGATAATAAATGATGAATTCAGATTGTAACGACGCGTTTTCCACCTTCGCTGGAGTAACAATCAGCTCCCAGAGTTCGCTACAAAAAAATTTATTTAATACCAGAGAACAGCAAGAGACGTTATAAATTTTTATTTCTTCTTTTCCAACACATATATTTATTACACAATGTTTTTTTCTCGACAGTCTGTTTGTTGACAACCACCTAACTCACTCTCTAACTATGCATCAATTCTCATCACCCCACGAAATCAGTATCGGTTTAATTAAGAACGGGAGATTGTTTTCAAAAAAGACGACTAAAAGCAGCATCACAAGACAAAGCTTACGCTTTATATGACCACAAAGGCGCTTGATGACGTCAGCTAAAGCTGGGAGAAACAACTCTCGGAAGAGATTATACCCAACCCTCAGAGGTGCTTTCTCTCACGAAACTCAACCACACTGTGCCTCAGCAATTATTCACGTGTTAGCGTCGCTGAGTCGTCGTGGCACCGTAGGAGAAAATCTTGTATGGAGAGGTTACTCAAAGGAGAGTTTATACTCCGAATCCTCCGGGGCGTCTCTCCAAACGTTAGCTCAACCACACTGAGGGCAGTTAATCTACTTCTCAATATCTTCAAGCCGACGTACTACTAGTTAAGCGAAAGAACTTTTGTAAGCTGATAATATAAAGAGAATTTGAACCCGAACCCTCAATTTATAAAACAATTTAACTATTAAGACTTTATTTCGTAAGTAATAATGCATAACAAATAAGGTCATACCAATTGTTCGCTTGCGCACTGACTGACTAAAAAACATGAATCAAGAAAACATGATTGCGCACTGCTCAGGTCCGTTAGTTTGTTGCTCTCTTTTGTGTGACGTAGAAATGGAATATTTTTCGTAAACAAATTAACCATTAACCATTTTCATTCTATTGTGAAGTAGATGCGCAGTAGAAAATTTTTTTGAACGGCTAAATGTGCAATTGTGTTTTATTGATTCATGACTAAAAAATTACAAAATTCATTTTATTTATAGCGATTGCTTGCATGTTGGAGATATTTACCCCCATACAAACAACACACATACATATGTATAACTCATATGCTGTTTGTCTGTGTATGCAAGTAAATTCTCTCACAAACACAATTGTACAAGATGAAATTGAAAGAGAACGTTGAAGAAATACTTTAGTTTGTGTGTATATTTCGTCTAACCAAATTAATATTGATATAAATATTACTCGTATTCTTATTTTAAATTTTGTTGGTTAAATAGATAATGTTTACAATTACACAACTAAAAAGTAGATAGATGCAAAGAACGCTGTTGAAGGATGTAGCGGTCCAGAAAATGCAGCATTTCATTCTGCTAGCGTCTAATTTTTCTTTTTTACTTTGGAAAACGTCCACATACATATGAAAAACAATTTTTTCTTTCTAAAAAAAGGTTTTTATAATAAATGAACTGAAGCCAGAATTAATTTTTAATTCATTTATAATATTCATAATAATAATAATATTAATAATAACAATAATAATAATAGTGATAAAAATAATAACAATAAAAATAATAATAATAATAATAATAATAATAATAATAATAATAATAATAATAATAATAATAATAATGATAATAATAATAATAATAATAATAATAATAATAATAATAATAATAATAATAATAATGATAATAATAATGATAATAATAATAATAATAATAATAATAATAATAATAATAATAATAATAATAATAATATTAATAATAATAATAATAATAATAATAAAAATAATAATATTAATAATAACAATAATAATAATAATAATAATAATAATAATAATAATAATAATAATAATAATAATAATAATAATAATGATAACAATAAGTTTGTTAATGTTAATGGCCCATTTTTATTATAAATAAATTGTGTTGAGTAATTTTTTCCCTTTTTTTCTTTAACTTATATATAAAAGCAGAATTCTTCCAATTCAACGTTTTCTCTCTCTCGCATAAAGCCTAAATAATCGGTTAACGAGGTAAAAGGGGTCTAACAAGTTGGTTTCCGTTTTGGTCAAAAATTATTGGCTTTGGTACTTTCAACAACCAACATACAAAAGGTAAAATAAAAGACAACAGCTTTTCAACAAAACCCTAATTCTTTTGTTTTTTATTGATTCTTTTCTTTCCATTTCCTATTGGGGTATTTGTTTCTTTCTTGAGCAATCGAAATAAATATCATTTCATTTTGATTGTTCTAATCATTGGCTCAGAGATTTCATTTAGTTCCAGAATTCCATCCAGCTTTCCACACATTTAGCAAATAATCATTTGGTCCTTCGAGCCGGATCGGAATAACAACAAATAAGTAAATTCTCTGAGATTACATTGCCGGAGTACAAGTTGTCACCAAACACAAACGTACATACATACATATACACATCATTTCATCATTACTAAGGTACGTTGTGTATTTTGCTGCTAACATTCGTTAGTTGTCTTGAAAGTGCATTTAAATCAACTAGTGAAAAGAATTGCGGTTTTCAATGATAAGTTCATAGTTTGCTTTGATGCATACATAAAAGAAAAAACAAAATTACAAAAAAGCATATTAAATAAAATTTAATATTAATTATAAAAGAGCAAAAATTAAACAACGTAGATAAAAAGCTCAACAAAATTAAGCCTAATATTGTGAATAAATTATTTACGGGAGTGATATAAACGGAACCATTAAAAATTCTTCTGCAGTAGCCATATTGGTTACTATCAGTAAGTTCAAAATTTTCTTGTTTCAATTAATTTTATTATTCATACCAGTTTTTTGTCTGTATTTTTTCGCGCCATTTTGAGATTTTTCGAAATTATACATGAGCGCATATTTTCCCCTTTTTGCTTTGGAGTAAAAACACTCTTTAAATTTTTGATAATTCTCTTTAGGCGAACTTTGCTTTTTATTTTTTTGTGTTTTCAATTGGCATTCGTTTATTCAAATGTTATTCTCTTACTTACATTTAACGTTTATTCGTTAATATTGATTACCAAAAAATCATTTCGTAATATAATATTTGGTATATAGAGACTGCAGTCAGCGTCTCTCAACATTAAGACATTAGTTAGTTTTTTCAATAAAGATCTCTTAAGAATTGTTGTGCTTTCTCTAACTCAAAATATCCAGTTGTTTTTATCTTTATTAAAATTAGCTGTAAAGAACTTGTCCATACGTACAATTCAATTCAGAAATAACTTCCAATATACTGGATGCGGTGTTGCCGAGTATAAGAGTTTTTTTTTTTTGCGCACAAGGAAAATTTAACCTAGTGTTTTTAGTTAATAGTTTTGTTCTGCTACAAAATATTTAAAATTGAATTGTAATTTTCTTGGTGGTTACTTTACGCGTAAAACTTTACAAATAAAAATCCTACCAGAGAACACGAGCATTACTTTATGCAGATAATTTTGAAAATTATTTATCCTAATAATTTCACAAACAACAGCAACACTGCTAAGAGACGATTCAATAATAGGTTGATTCACAATAAAATTACACAAAGTTTGCTGATTAATATTATTCGATAATACATACTAGTTTTCCAAAAATAATAAAATTAATAATTGGAGGCGAGGGCCATTGCACCCAAACCTAATTCATTAATACTTTATTGTAAAGTTGAAAATGATGATAATAATTGTTTAATACAGTAGTGGCTAAGATAACGCGATTTTTTGGGAAAACATCTTTTTCACTTTTGTTTCCCTTAATTGAATGTATGATTTCTTCTCTGTTCTGGTATATAGTGGACGTGTAAATCAGCTTCATTGTGTTGACTCCTGCTTTCTATTAATTGTGGAGTAAAGTTTTAACACAATAACTTAGTTGATTTTTCTGGTGTTCCATCTGATGGTGACGAACTGACCTAATATCATTGATTATTTCCAAGGAAGTTAATTTGGTTTCCAATAAAGTGAAGGTCGGTAAACTTTAAAACATTTAATTCTGTGAGCAGCTGCCAGCACATTGAATAAGTGAAATGATACTTTATATGTATTAAGGAATGAATTACTTATTTTAGTATTTTTCTTCTTATACATACGTTATAAATATTAAAATTTTTACATTTCTTACGTTCAGCTGTATTAATGGGGCTTATTGTTACTTCAACGTGTGATTAATATATACATATATATAAAAATTTTGTAAAGCCAAATAACCTTCTGTTTCTTCGACTTTGCTTGGAAAGGAAAACTTAAGTTTATAGTTTTTTGGATATTTGTTCATTTTATTGGCTTACACTAGTAGTCCATCTAGACTGGAAACTTTTCTTTACTGAGTTTTTGCCAAATACTGTATAGTATTTTTACATATTTTTATTGCTTCGTGTTGGTTACTTGGGCTTTTGCTTTTTTTTCTCAAAATGTCTTTGGATCAATTCATTCGTTTGGCCGATAGTATCGTTGAATTCGAGTCAGACCTTGGTGAGAATAAGTTTCCGGTGGCGTCATGTCACTCAATTAAGATTCACCAAGGTGAGCTAAAGTCTACATGGTCGCGAATTAAAACGGCGTACGAGCAGTTTCTGCTTGAGGCAGAGAAAGAGGCAGATGATAACGATGCACAGACTGATTTGGAGTCAGTCAAGCTCAAGTATAAGAGTACATACACCACGTACTGTAATTGTCTGACAAAATTGTCCGAGATATCTGAGGTACTGCGACAAACTGCCTTAAAATCCAATCCTGGGTTATCTACCAGTTCTTGAGACATCAAAAACAAAGACCAACGCGCCCTTAGTTTACCTCCTATAGAAATTGAAACTTTTCATGGTGACTATGATTCCTGGCCGACTTTCCGTGATACGTTCACTGCAGTAGTCTCCAATTCTAAAGCTAGCAATGTCTAGAAATTGTTCTACTTGACACAAAAACCAAGGGCGAAGCTAGGGAAATTGTTCAGAAGAGTCCACTGACCCATTAAGGCTTCGATTTAGCTTGGAAGAATCTTTGTTTACGGTTTGAAAACCGACGAGTTCTTGTAAATGGCCAGTTAAAAGTTCTCTTTAACATTCAGAACCTTACTTCCGAATCGGGCAAAGCTTTAAAGCAATTGCAGAGCAAAATGAATTCCTGTATATCTATATTGCAATTATACGACATTGACGTTTCCAGTTGGGATCCAATTTTTGTCTTCATATGTACAAATAAGCTTCCAGAGAATACACTCACTTTATGGGAGCAAGGGTTGAAGGATAAAACAGCTCTCCCTAAATTGTCGCAACTGGATGAATTCCTCACAAGTCGTTATAGAACTTTAGAATCTGTTTTGGAAATCCGTGGTTCAATTAATTTTAAAAATAATGATGTCAAATTCAAATCCCAATCAAACGCAAGTTCAAATAAAAAGGTTCATAGCTTTCAAGCCAAGGTTTTGGGCCCTAATTGCCAACTCTGTACAAACCAATTTCACGCTATAAGAAAGTGTCCGAAATTTTTGGGGATGTATCACCAACAAATATTGACGGAGATAAAAAGGGAAGGTTTGTGTCTCAACTGTTTTTCGAAAACTCACAGCGTGAAGAACTGCACTAGCAAAAATAGTTGTTTTAAATGTCAGAAAAGACATAATACTCTTCTGCATCGAGAATTGGAAACCATGAGTCAAACCACTCAGGTGACAGGTTCAAGAAGTAACCTAAATACAAGTTGGAATTCTTTTTCACCTTCTACTTCCGGTAATCTACAGTCCGCTAACCATTCCAGTTCTAGTACAGTACAATCGTGTTTCGCTACAAATTCCAAGAGCGTTTTATTGGGAACTGCAGGGGTGAATATCTGTCACTTGGGGACAAAATATCAAGCACGAGCCTTGATAGACTCTGGATCCGAGGGTACTTTCATTTCGGAGCGATTGTTTAATCTTCTCCAACTTCCCTCTAAGCCCACTAAACAATACTATTTCGGCCAAGGTGCAACGTCTATGTGCTTTGGTATTGGATTCACAGTTAAACGTCAAAGTTCAGTTATCAGTAACGGCTTTGGTGGTACCTCAACTTTCTAGTAAACTTCCGTCACAGACAATTACAAATTCTTTGTTCGGGGACCTTCCTAAGATTTCACTCGCAGATCCAGGATTCAATTCTAGTTCGAAAATAGATCTGTTGATTGGAGGTGATGTTTTTCCATTAATCATCCGTTCCGGGATAAAACATAAGGTTTGCGGGTCTTTAATAGCTCAGGAAACTATCTTCGGGTGGATTCTGACTGGTCCAGTTGCTTGCGAGTCCAAGTCAGGAGCCAATTTTGCTTCACATTTTTGTGAAATTTCCTTGGATAAGGCGATTTCTCGTTTTTGGGAGGTGGAGAATCTTCCCCGGAAGAAGTACATGTCTAAGTCAGATCAGGCTTGTGAAGATTTTTACGTTCGTACCACAAAGAGAAATTCGGAGGGTCGGTACGTAGTGTCGCTTCCATTTAAAGAAGAGCTTAGAAATATCCTGGATATTGGCCACTCTAGGTCTAGCGCGATGGCACAGTTTTTTCGAAACGAGGCTAGGCTACTTCGAAACCCGAACCTTAAACTCGATTACGACAAAGTTGTTCTGGAGTATGAGGAGCTTGGCCACATGACTAAAGTTGACGACGCTTCCAAGTTTTCAGACAACGAAAACGCGTACTATTTGCCACACCATGCCGTTATAAAACTCGATAAAGTCACTTCGAAAGTTCGGGTTGTTTTCAACGCTTCAGCACCTTCATCTAATGGCCAAAGTCTGAATTCCTTACTGCATGTCGGACCGGTTCTTCAAAATGATCTTACTATTCTTATTCTTAAATGGCGGTTTTTCCAATTCGTTTTCAATGCTATAGGCAAATTCTAGTAAATCCTGACCATACTAAGTTTCAACGAATTTTATTCAGAAGCGATCCAAATAACCCGGTTTGCGATTATGAACTAAAAACTGTCACATTCGGTGTCAATTGCGCGCCTTACCTTGCTATTCGAACTTTACTGCAACTAGCAGAAGACGTTCAGTTAACTTATCCGATTGCTAGTGAAATTCTCCAAAATTCAATATATGTAGACGATGTCCTAGCTAGAGCTCATTCGAAACAAGACTCCTTAAAGGCTAAACACGAGCTAATTCATGCTTTAGAAACCGCTGGTTTTTCGCTAAGGAAGTGGACGTCAAATTTCGTAGATATTTTAGCAGATATCCCGCCGGACTATTTACTACATGAAAACTTTTTGAAGTTTGAGGAAAATAGCTCGGCAAAAACTTTAGGTATCTGTTGGAATGCATGCTCCGATGATTTCTATTTCTCTGCGAGTGCGTTACCAGAAAATTCGAAATTCACAAAACGAGAAGTTTTGTCCCAAATTGCTAAATTGTTTGATCCTGCTGGTTGGCTCGCACCTTGCATTATTGTAGCAAAAATTTTGATGCAAAGAATATGGAGAGATGGCACTGGCTAGGATGAAATTCTTAAGTCAGATACGCTTAAAGAATGGAAGTTCTTTCAGTCCAATTATTCCGTTATCAATACCATTCGTATTCCTCGATGGGTTGGTTACTGTCCAAGTTCCGAAATCCAATTCCATGGATTCAGCGATGCTTCTGAAAGGGCATACGCTGCAGCAATATATGTACGAATAGCAAAGTCCACGTCCATTTATACTCATCTTATTTCATCCAAAACTAAAGTGGCTCCTATTAAAACGCTGTCCCTTCCGCGACTCGAACTCTGTGGGGCAATTCTTTTAGCAGACATGATAGAGCAGTTATTGCCAAGGTTGAATGTTGAAGCTTACTCCATTTATTGCTGGACTGATTCAACTATAGTCTTATCTTGGTTGGCAAAACCACCATGTAGCTGGTTAACTTTCGTGGCGAACAGAGTATCGAAAATTACTCAGGTGGTAGATTATTCAAAGTGGCACTATGTCAATTCTGAAACGAATCCAGCAGATTTGGCTAGCCGAGGGATTCGTCCTCAAGAACTTAAAAACAACGATTTATGGTGGTTTGGACCTCATTGGCTTCATAAAGGGGATTCTCAATGGTCTGATTTCAAACCTTTAAACATTCCCAGTATTGGACTAGAAGCAAAACCGATACGAGTACATTTTTCTTATTTTACAGACTTTGAGGATATCTTGGAACGGTTTTCTTCTTTTCAGAAGGCAATGCGGGTTATGGCATATGTCTATCGTTTTTTCTTGCGAACTCACCATCGACATCGTTCCAGTTTTCACCATGATTCAACGATCCTTTCTAGTTCCGAAGTTAACGATGTGCGGGATCTTCTCATTTCTGTCTGCCAAAAGGCTTCGTATCCAAATGAATACAAGGCGCTTACTTCAAAACAACCCATATCTAAATCCAGTGTTTTGTTGAATTTAAATCCCTTCGTAGACCAAAAAGGCATAATCCGTTCTTGCGGCCGGCTAGAATCTGCAATTGACTTGTTTTACGATGAGAAACGTCCAGTTTTTATACCGTATACTTCCCAATTCTCCAGGCTTCTGGTAAAATTTATCCATGAAATTACACTACACGGTGGAAATCAGTTGGTTCTGCGTCTCTTAAGAACACGCTATTGGATCCCGAAGGCAAAAAATTTAATAAAGTCAAACATTAACAAGTGCAAAATATGCGCAATTTATAAGAAACGCTGCCAAGAGCAAATAATGGCGGCTTCGCCTTCCGAACGAACCGAGATCGGTCGTCCGTTCACACATACAGGTGTAGATTTCACTGGGCCATTCGATATCAAGAGTTATTCTGGACGTGCCTGTCGTGTTTCGAAAGGCTGCGTATGCGTATTCGTTTGTTTCGCTACAAAAGCAATCCATTTAGAAGCCACCACTGAATTGACCACTTAGGCCTTTCTGGCAGCATTTAGCCGCTTCGTATCGCGACGGGGATGTCCGCTTCATATGCACTCGGACAATGGCACTACATTCGTTGGCGCTTCTAGATCCCTTGCTCGAGAGTTTATTAAAACCTCCCAACAATGTATTCTAGCCAATTATGCGCACCAAAATATTTCGTGGCATTTTATTCCGGCTAGAGCTCCGCATATGGGTGGCCTCTGGGAAGCTGGCGTAAAAAGCTTTAAATCCCATTTCCGAAAAACAGCAGGGTGCCATAAATATACTTTCGAAGAACTTTCTACGTTGCTATCCAAAATCGAATCATGTCTAAATTCCAGACCTCTTTCGCCTATCTCCACGGATCCTACGGATCTTTCCGCTTTGACTCCGGGACATTTCCTGATTGGTACTCCGATTCTTGCACCGGTTGATCCTTCTCTGAACGACTTGTCAATATCCATAGCCAATAGATGGCAAAAGTTAAAAATAATCCACCAACATTTTTGCTTCCGGTGGAAAAATGAATACCTGAAAGAAATGCAAAAAAGGATTAAATGGAAAAGACCCGTGGTTAATATCACCGAAGGGGTACTGGTAGTGATCAAGGAGGATAATATGCCGCCAAATTCGTGGCGTCTTGGTCGGGTTGTCAAAATCTATTTCGGGTTAGACAATCGCGTGCAAGTAGCTGACATCCTTACCCAGCGGGGTTTGATAACTAGACCCATAGTCAAGCTAACACTACTGCCTTCAGAAACTTAATTTTTCTTTATTTCTTTAATTTCTCCTTTAAACCATTTATATTATATCTCCATTCTTATATTGTTTTCAGCCCACAATGCCAAAAATATCCGATAAGTCTACGTCAGCCTCCAAGAAGTCACTTGAATGCCGTAAAAATTATATTTGCCGTATTTGCAAAAAACCACATCCGCTTCGCACCTGCCATAAATTCCTTTCAATGAACATGTCGGATCGGATTAGCGCCGTACACAAGAATAAGTATTGTCGAAACTGCTTGGCACATGACCACTCTTCGAGCTCCTGTACTTCCACCCACAGATGCAAGCATTGCCACAAGTTTCACCATACTCTGCTGCATGTCAACCCTCGATTATTCCGAGACCTTGCAATATCTCGCTCTTCCTCTAGGTCTTGTTCCCGTTCACGAGCATATTCAACGTCGCCGGAAGCACGTACAGCAAATTCGTCAAAGAAACAGAAATTGTCAACTCCTAAGAATAGCCATCGTTCATCGACCACGTCCAATCCAAAGTCGACGTCTCTGACCGAGATCATCCGCCAAAACACCCTTATATTGCTTCCAACAGTTTTGGTGAAAATTGGGTCTACAACTTCACACGCTCGTTGTTTACTGGATTCAGCATCCCCTGTTAGCCGTGTTTCAAAGAAATTAGTTGACAAATTAAATTTGACCGCATATAGTCTACATGACGAGACAATTTGTCTTATCGTCTTAAAGTCGAGGTTCGATTCTAACTCAAAAATCGATGGTACCTTTAGGGTTGACACCGGCATAAATCTTCGTACTTCGACTCAGTCTCTTCCGGATACGTTCAAAAAAAATTTTCGTGATCTCTTCCTGGCAGACACCAAATTTTTTGAAGCGGCCTCTATATATGTCGTTATTGGAGTAGATCTATACCCAAAGATAATTTGCCAAGGAGTCTTTACTAGGGTGGGCTTACCTACAGCGCAAAGCACAATATTTGGGTGGATCATTTACGGGCCATGCTCGTTATAAGATAATTAAATGCACTTTATTAGGCATTATCAGGCAGAATACAGAACGTATATATATATATATATATATATATATATATATATATATATATATATATATATATATATATATATATATATATATATAAACAAAAAAAAAAAAGAACCACAATATGTTATCTAAATACTTAATTTTTGTATATACTAATAATCTTTCATTATTTAAATTATACTCTATTGAATTGCTTAACTAAATTATTGAAATACTTAATGTAACTAGGATAAGTTTTGAAATGAATTATATTGATTCGAATTAAGTGTCATGAATTGTATACTTTATCTGCTTTGGTAAACCACTTTTTAGACCTTATCCAAGACCAGTACCGATTTTGTTGCACACATTTTGCAAGGGGGCGGCAATGTTAATGTCAATGGCCCATTTTTATTATAAATAAATTGTGTTGAGTAATTTTTTCCCTTTATTTCTTTAACTTATATATAAAAGCTGAATTCTTCCAATTCAACGTTTTCTCTCTCTCGCATAAAGCCTAAATAATCGGTTAACGAGGTAAAAGGGGTCTAAAAAGTTGGTTTCCGTTTTGGTCAAAAATTATTGGCTTTGGTACTTTCAACAACCAACATACAATAGGTAAAATAAAAGACAACAGCTTTTCAACAAAACCCTAATTCTTTTGTGTTTTATTGATTCTTTTCTTTCCATTTCCTATTGGGGTATTTGTTTCTTTCTTGAGCAATCGAAATAAATATCATTTCATTTTGATTGTTCTAATCATTGGCTCAGAGATTTCATTTAGTTCCAGAATTCCATTCAGCTTTCCACACATTTAGCAAATAATCAAAGTTAATAATCCTATAGAACCAATTCTCAACGGATTAATTATGCTGAAATAATGTGACAGCTTGTAGGCATTTTTGGTGAAGATATATCTGAGTTTATGTTGAAAAGTCACCATTATACTGATTTAGGTAAAAATTGCATGTTGAAAAATCACATTGAAACTGATTTCTTTAAAAATGCCATAAAAAATGATTATTTTAAACTACAAATGCTTTAAGAAGAAGAAGGTGTACGCAATGCAGTGGTTCCAGAGATATAATGTTTAAAACTAATCATTTACCTGATTTCATTAAAAATTACATAAAAATGGCTTTTAGTTGTAACCTAAAAATGTATTTAAATAGTACATACACATTCCTATAGAATAAGGGTATATGTACACAATGAGCTAGCTATAGCAATATGTATCCGGTGTTTCCAAAGAAATCTAACTTTAAGTTGAATAGCCACAATGCGCTAGTTGGAACAATTTCTATTCAGTGGTTCCAGAGTTATATGCGCTTATGTTTAGAACTTGTCGTGTAACAGATTTTATTAAAAATGACAAAAGTGGCTTTTACTTGGAAACTAAAAATGATATTTATATAGTTTTTAATTTGACCTTTTAATTAATTGTATTTTTAACTTATTTTTCAAACTCATGCATAGAAAAGCTTAGTATTAAACCAGTAATATTGACTAAATATGTTGATGATTTGGGTTGTATAATATATGAAAATGCAATTGATACTTTGCTTAACACTTTTAATGAATTTAATCCTAGTACGAGTATTAAGTTTACAATAGAAATAGAATGTGATTCAAAACTTCCATATTTAGATACTTGGCTTATTAGGAGAAGAAATAATTTATTAATAGATTGGTATCAAAAACCAATGCCTTCTAGTAGAATCATTTATTACTATTCTAAACACAGCAAACGAATTATACTAAATGCAGCTAAAAATTTAACAGAAAGGATACTTATGATAAGTGATATTGAGTTTCATAAAAAGAATAAGGAAAATATTAGAAAAATATTGAATAATAATAATTTTCCAATTCAACTTACAAATAGATTAATTATGCAATATATACATAAATAAGAATAATTTAAATACAGGAAATAGAAATATGATTGAACCAAAGATTTATAAAAGTTTGATTTATGTACCTGAAATATCAGAACGGTTAGAGAAATCAAAAATTTTTGACTGCAGTAAATATAGAATGGCATATAAAACACACTATACATTAAAAAGACTATTTAGTAAAACTAAAGATAAAATACCAAATCTAGAATTATCAAATTTATAGTCTATAAAATTCCTTGTAGCGGAAACGACAACGAGATTTGTAATAAAGTATATATAGGAACAACAAAAAATATACTCAAAACTAGAATTGCTGGTCATAAATCTGATCAAAAATATAAAAATATTAATTCACAAAAAACTGCGTTAATTAAAATAATTAATACACCAATAACACAGAGAATTAACTTTGAGGCAGACACAGATAATGTAGCTCAGATTTATAGACACTTGATAAATAAGAAATAATTTTGTACTTTATATTTGTTTTCTACAAAAAAATTTGTATATGATAAAATAATTTTTTGTTTTATGTTAGTTTGAAAAAGTTTTTTATTACTTCTTTATTGTTGTTTTATTTTATGTTCAAATAATGATGCTACACAAAGGAGTAGCGAAATATTGAAAAAATAAAATAAAAGATAAAGACCTTGTGTTTGAAAACAAGTTAAAAATACAACTAAATGATACTTAAACGGTGGTTACACATTCGTATAGCAGAAGGGTAGATGTACACAATGCGCTAGCTATAACAAAGAACTCTAAGTTGATGTTGAAAATCCACCATGAAACTGATTTCGTTAAAAATGACATCAAAGTGAATTTTAATTAGAAACTAATAATATTGCCTAAGCTGCGCTCACACATTCTTAATGAAGAAAGTTAGATATACACAATGCGCTAGCTTGTACAAAATTATTGCGGTGGTTTCAGAGATAACTAACACTTTGCTTAATTTTTATTAGAGCTCAACTGAAGGTTGTATTACTAACTAAATTATTTAACAAGAATGCGTTTCTTATATACTATTTAATATAAATTTTAAACAATACTATGTGAGAATATTTTAAGTTGACATTAAAACCAAACGGTGCTTAAAATTAGTACAGGAATATTGTGGGAAATTTATGAGTAATATGATTACACTTAAAATAATGATTTATTCCCACAACGGCGAGGGCTTTGGTGCAGCAGAACGTGTGTGTTTAATACATCAACAATAAAAGAACAACAATAAGCGTCACTGCACAATTGTTGTTGGCCTCGAATATTTCTCAAGTACTGTTGGCAGCTTAAAAAAAAGGTGTCAAGTGATCGCTGTTAGAATGAACTCAAGGTTGGTGCATTATTTGACTTAAATTGTATGTACAGTCGTTTAAGAAAATGCAATCATATTGTGTTGTTTAAAAGAATAAAATCATGCTACACCTCCACTTTTCGCAAGAATGTTCATATAAAGTTAGTTTTATGGACATTTTTTTCATACATTTATTTCATTATTATTAATAATCCCTAATTTGGATTATCAATTTTATTGTTATTTATTATGATATGACTTAAGTCTATTTTTATGAACTATTTGTTGTTTTAAATTCATTTTAAGAGATAAATTCGAAAAGTTTCTCACTAGGTGCCACTTTTACTTTATAAATATTATGTTTACCGGCCACATATTCGAGCCTAGAGAAAAAATTTTCCCAAGTCAAAGTTCCCTTTTTTTTTTAGAAAATCATTAATTTGTATGTATGTTACTATAGACTTTTCTCGTTTGGTGCAGCATCTTTCGGGAGAAATCGTTAGGCGTCCGCAACATAGTTATCCTTTCCCATAAGATATTCAACCGTGAAATCATATTCTTCGAGATCAAGTGATCACTACGCAAATTTTAGTGATCTTTAGAGTATTTTTAGTGAACTTTAGTGTACTTTTTAATGATCTTTAGTATTTATCGTAGTGGTCTTGCCTGTAAATTACTTTAAGAGTTTTTTCTTTAGAGTATTTTTGGTAAACTTAAGGGTAGTTTTTTGATTTTTTATGTTTTTCATTGTGGTCTTGCTAGGTCCTTAATTACCCTCGGCTTTTCTGCTATTCTGCTTTGTTTTGTCATTGCCACTTACATGCTTTTTCTTTTCCATATATTGTGTTAGTTTTAAACCAAATTCTTTCAAGTAATTAAACCAAACAAAATGACCTATAATTTCTCTTAAAATATAGAAAAACTCATAAATTTCATTACAATGTTTATATTTATGAAATAACACACAAATTGTATTGCCCAAATAAAAATTTATTTAGCAAACAATAGATTATTACAAAGTAGATTCAAGAGTGTTTGTTCAAAAAACTGAAGAAAAAATTCTTACAAATTAAGTGATTTTTTTAAGCAGATGTAAAACTATGTCTACCTGCTCGTAAAATTATATGGTATTAATACTCTTTATGATGTAATAAAAGCATTTCGCATTAATTAAACTCCATAAATAGACAGTTTTTCCAAACTTTTATTACTCAGTAATATTTTTTATTGATTTTTACATTTCAACAAATTTGAAATTATGTAAGATATTTAAAAATATCTGCCAATCAATATATTGTTTTTACTAAAAATTATCTAATTTAACTTTATAATACTAATTTCTATATTTGTTTTATAATAGAAGTAAATGTTAATTCAATTTATTAACAAACACTTCAATTTATCTGTTATATAATTTAATCGATAAATTATAATTAATCTTGAAATTTTGATAATATATAAATTAAAAGATACCTTTCTTTAGTAATTTTATAAATACAAAATAAAAAATTGTATTTATTAAATTTTCAATTGTAACCTTGCAAGCAAGATCACTATGAAAAACACAAAAAAAAAAAAAAAACTACCCTTAAGTTTAACAAAAATACTCTAAAGAACAAACTCCAAAAGTAATTTACAAGCAAGACCACTACGATAAACACTAAAGATTATTTGAAAGTACACTAAAGTTCACTAAAAATACTCTAAAGATCACTAAAATTTGCGTAGTGATCACTAAAATAAAGATCAGTACGTTATCGTAGTGTTTGTGATCATCAGCCTACAATCGTTGTGTATGGTATTTTGTTTGCGTACAGATTCATAAAAAAAAAGCAAATTTAGTGTTTGTGTTGTACAAACAGTACGCTATGATAGTGTACTTTTTTTCAAACTCTGTTCAAAATAATCTTAAATTTATTTCTCGAGAGGATTAGTTCTTCATATTTCTGACGTGGATGCAATAAATGACGCAATACAGCTCCGAATTTTGTTCTTTTCTAGCATATAAAAAATTTAATTAAGTTTTTCATTTTTGAATATTTGAACACAATTTTCATATCTATGAAAAAAAATAAAATAAGACAGAATTTTATCTTTTGTTAATAAACCTTTTAAACAGAATTATTAAAAAGGCATAAAAGTTACCTGTTTCTTTGAATTTTTTGATGTCGTCGGAATGTCTTCAGAAATTACTTCAGAAAAACACAATTGTTCTTAACAAGAAAAATGTTAAAGGTTTTATTCTTTGAATAATATATTGTAGTGTATCTATCAATAATACAATACATCAACATGCAAAATTGTTTAAACATTTCACTCTTTCAAATAAATCGTAAGATTAAGTCAGGTCAGTATCTAAAGAATTGTGAGACGTTTTGGTTATGCATTTAATTTTAAAATTATTTTTGATGTAACCTAATATTTAAAATAAACAAACTTACTATTCTATTTTTATTATATAAGCTCTAGCCTATGTGAATTAAATTTTGTTAACGCAGCATTTATATTTTGTTATCACCGAAAGCGTGTGAACTAATTCAACCAGATATTTTTTTTGTATTCATGTTTCTACTGATAAGCTTAATTAAGCTAGGGAAGTTTCGCAAAAACACAAAAAGCGAACTTCTCATAAGTAGTTGATAAGGAAAAGAAATCGAAAATAAACAGGCATTCTAATTCTGACAATTTACAAATACACATCAGTCTATTTATTCTACATGGCGATCCTTCCATAATTTAGAAAGTGCCTATAGCATATCAGAAAGTGCCTGTAGCATATCTAAAAAAGGATCATAAGAAAAAGTCCAAAAAGTGCATTGGCACGTTTGGCAAAAAATAATAAAAATATTTTTTTATCCTCCTCAAATCCTAAGGACACATTTCATCCTCCAACATATGACTGAACCAGATATCCTCGAAGAATTAAAAGCCGCAGAGGACAGATGGCAAAAAATTCTTAATGAGGGAACGGGAGAAGCAAAACCGGACATCCTCAATATTGGACCAAAACCATTATTCCTAAAAAAAACACAACGTATAGAAGAGCCAAAAGTACCATTCGTAAACACCAAAATAGCTACAAAGGGCAACAGACGAGATTTCGTGTCACGACAGAAGATCCAGCTAAAGATCCTGAAGGAGGAGATTATAAACTCTTCCAGCGCACAACATAAAAACTATTTACAAGAAAAAGTATTAGAAATAAAAAAATCTATAAAAGTCTTTAAAACAAAAAAAAAAAAAAACAATTTTAAAAAATAAAAGAAAATAAAATCTTATAAAAAACAAACTTCCGCTATGGGTGGAACAAAATCAAAAATAGAAAATCCTAATGCTAACGTTGTAAATAATGTTAAAATAATTGATCACACAGAACACTTAAATACACTATACATATTATTACTAATACTTGTTATTTTAGATGCAATAAATTTACTAATTAAACTGTATCAGCTACATAAAAAATCATTGAAAAAGAAATATATTAGTCGTAGCGACAATTTAGACAAAATATAAAACTAAAATATGAAATTAAAAATAAAAACATTGCTTTATGGACTGGCAAAACATATTAATAAAAATTAGAATAATAAAAGAAAGATTTGATAAATCCTACAAATGCCTCAGCGTCAACAGACCTACGAAAGAAGACACAATTGAAAAACATATCAAAAATTTATTTTTTTGTTTGGAAGAAATCAGAGTTATACTTAACGTACATTACCATCGACTGACTAACGCACATAAAATAGCAGCTAAAGCATTCTTCACTGACCTTAGGGAAAAGTTGTTACAAATAACTGCAAAAAAAGGTTTAGATCTAAAATTGCCTACATCTTTACATGAAAAAATAGTTTACACGACAAAAGGGATAGAAAATATTCAATTAACCAAGATGAATACGACAGATTTGGCTTCGATATCAAAACTTATTCCAATTTTTGGAGGAAGAAGAGAAGAATTAAGTAATTTTATTTCTAATTTGGAATTTATAGAAAATACACTTGAAGACACCAAAAAACCAAGTTTTTTTCAATTCGTTTTAAAAACAAGATTGGAACAAAGGGTACAAAATCGAATTAAACAAAATTCCGTGCCTACAAGTTTACAAGAGTTAACCAATGAATTAAGAAAGTGTTACAAATCTAAAGAAACACCAAATAACATACTTAACAATTTAAACAAAATAAAACAACAAGGTGACGTTCGAAAGTTTGCAGAAAAAATCGACAGTTTAATAACTGAACTTAACGAGCTACAAATCTCAAATATTGGTGAAGCAAATAGGAATGCAATAATACAATCAAACAATATAATTGCATTCAATGCATTTAAAAATGGACTAACTGATAGGGACATAGCAAAAACAATAGAAGCTAGCAGAGTCAAAACTTTCTCTGAAGCATTGGAAATTGCAGAAGAAGCCATTTCCTCTAATACACAGCACAACATCATGTACCAAAATGCTAGACAGAAACAAAATAATAGAAACATTTATTCTAGAAATAATAATTCATGGAATAATAACAATAACAATAATACAAGGAACAATAATAACTCCCACTATCTTAATAGGAATCAGTACAGAAACAATACTAACTGACACAACAATAATAGAAATAACTATAGAAATAATACGCATAGACAGAATATCACAAACCTCGACAGACGAAGAACAAACTACAATAATAACAACAATAATGTAAACAGAAACAGAAATACTAATAACACATTTAGGAACATTAATCAAATAAATAACCAGGAAAACTACCAAGTTCCGGAGAACATTCACGGAATTTCTCCGGAAGAAACAAATTAAGAAAAATATGTAACATAACCACAACTTTTCAAAACTATATAAAATTAAAAGTACTAAACACGGACAGAGAAATAACATTTTTTATAGACACAGGAGCTGATGTTTCCTTATGTAAAGAAAATCTTCTAAATCAATATGACGAAAACCCTGATGACTATTGTCATTTGACTGGAATTTCTAAAGACCAAATTAATACACTGGGATCTGTTTTAATAAGAATAAATGTGGAAAATAAATTAATTGTTCAAAAGATTCAACTTGTAAATAATGATTTTGCAATAAAGACTGACGGAATACTAGGAATTGATTTCTTTAACAATTATCGATGTAACATAGATTATGATAGATATATCTTAACAATGCGTATAGAGAACGAAACCATTGAAATTCCAATTGAAAACAATTCAATTTGTATAAATCGGGTGAGAATACCAGCAAGAACAGAAATAATAACACCATTTAACTTGAATATAAAAGAAAACAGTTTAATACAGAGTAGAGAAATATCGGAAGGCGTCTATTTGGCAAATGTTATTATACCTGCGAAAGGACACAAACACATAAAGTTGCTAAATGCAACGGAACAGGATATAGTTTTAGAGAATTTAAAAATTCAAGTAGTACCATTACACAAGTATGAGATTCTACAATTCCAAAAGAAACACAATCAAACAAAAGATCCCTCTCGTTTTAATAAAATTTTAAAAAGTTTCTCATTAGACAAAAGTAACAACAATGATGATAAAGATAAACTCTTTTCTATTATTGACAGATTTCAGGATGTATTCCATCTAGAGGATGAAGAATTAACTACAAATAATTTTTACACACAAAATATAGAGTTGCATGATTATAATCCAGTTTATATAAAAAATTACCGATTACCACAGGCCCATACAAATGAAATAAATTCAAAAACAGAAGAAATGCTTAAAGATAATATAATAGAACCATCGATTAGCCCTTACAATTCGCCACTCCTTCTAGTTCCTAAAAAGGGACAAACTGATTTAGCAAAATGGAGACTAGTGGTGGATTTTAGATCACTTAATAATAAAATTGTAAACGATAAATTCCCATTAACAAGGCTAGATGACATTCTTGATAGAATAGGTCGCGCTAAATACTTTTCAACACTGGATATGACAAGTTCTTTTCACCAAATTAAACTTGATCATAAATCTCGACCATATACAGCATTTTCAACTCCAACTGGCCACTATCAATTCACACGATTACCATTTGGTTTAAAAATATCTTCTAACAGTTTCCAACGCATGTTAACCATAGCACTCTCAGGTTTGGAGTCAGAAGCATTTATATATGTGGATGACATAATCATTTTTGGATGTAGCATACAACACCATAACAATAATTTGATAAAGGTCTTAGAAAGACTAAAAAAATGCAATCTCAAATTAAACCCAAAGAAATGTTGTTTTCTGCAACATGAGGTCATATACCTTGGACATTTAATAACTTCGGAAGGTATCAAACCAGATCCTCAAAAATTTGAAGCTATAAAAAAATTATCCAATTCCAACAAATGCAGATGACGTAAGGCGCTTTATAGCATTTTGTAATTATTATAGACGATTTATTAAAGATTTCGCTAAAATAGCAGAATGCTTGAACAAGTTATTGAGGAAGAATGTAAAGTTTGAATGGACAGGAATCTGTCAAGAATCTTTTGAAGAGCTTAAATCAAAATTAATGAACCCTCCCATACTTCAGTATCCAAATTTTAATGAAAATTTTGTACTAACCACAGATGCATCTAATTTTGCTCTTGGCGCTGTATTATCACAAGGTATAATAGGAAGGGATTTACCGATATCATATGCGAGTAGAACTCTAAATAAACATGAAAAGAATAGATCAGTAATAGAAAAGGAATTGTTAGGAATACATTGGGCTATAAATTTTTTTAGACCTTATCTATATGGTAGAAAATTTACTGTAATTACGGATCATAGACCATTGATAGCACTTTTCTCACACAAAAATCCCTCATCTAAATTGACACGAATAAGACTTGAACTGTCAGACTATGATTTTGACATTATTTACAAAAAAGGAAAAGATAACACTAATGCCGACGCATTATCACGAATCAAATTAGACTCGTCAATGCTAGAAGAACTAATACCGACTGAAAATGATACAAGTATAAAGAAAACATAAGCAATTACAAGAAGCAAAACTAAAAATGATATAAAAAAGAACAAAATAAAGGCCTCAAAATGCAAAACCTCAAAAGAGTCTGATCAACTCACAATTTGGGATTGCACTTCTTTAAACGATATTAAGCATGCAAGAAAAATTAAATTTATATTAAATAAAAAGTCGACAAAAAGAATAAATATAGAGGAAAATGACTCAATGAATCAAATATGTATTATGTGTAGCAATAATCCTACTTACTTAGGTAACTTACTGGAGAAACTCACATATATAATAAAATGCCATTCTAAATGTAAAAAATTTGCTCTCTGCAGAGACGATGACATATTTGAAATTATAACTCCGGAGAAATTTAAAAATATATTAAATAGAAAGTATGATAATGTAGAAATATTACTTTATACCAGGCCAAAAGAAATAAAAGATAATATAAAACAAAATGAATTAATTGACTTATACCACAAAAGTCCAAGTGGAGGTCATTTCGGTATTAGAAAAACTTTGCTGAGATTAAAAAAGAAATATATATGGAAAAACATGACAAGAAAAGTAAAAGACTATATAAATACATGTGATCTCTGCCAAAGGAATAAACAAGTAAAACATACCAAAGAACCCTTAAACGTTACAGATACGCCTACAAACGCATTTGAAACAATTGTAATTGATACAGTAGGACCACTACGTCCATCAGAAAAATTCAGATATATACTTACCATGCAATGCGAACTAACAAAATACATTATCGCTTGCCCATTACAAACAAAAGAAGCCAAGCAAGTAGCAAAAGGATTAGTTGAAAATCTTATATTGAAACATGGTATATTTAAAACATTAAAATCCGACAGAGGTACTGAATTTACAAATGAATTGATTAAAGAGATATGTAAACTACTTGGCATAGAACAAAGTTTTTCAACACCTTACCATTACGAGACGGTTGGTACTATAGAAAGAAATCATCGAGTGTTGAATGAATATTTTTTATCATTTGTGCAAGACGAAGATTGGGATGAATGGATTCCATATTATTGTTTTGCATACAATACCACACCTCACGTTGATACAGAATACTCACCTTTTGAACTAGTTTTTGGTAAACTACCCAACTTACCAGGTGAACAGATTACAAACAATGACAAAATTTATAACCTTGACAATTACGCAAATGAACTAAAAATAAGACTAAAAAATTCGTTAGAAAATGCAAGAAAATTAATAGAAGCAACAAAATTAAAAAGAAGTCTAGATTCGGAGAAAAATAAAAATAGCATAGACATAAGTATAGGAGATTTAGTTTTAATAAAAATAGAAAATAGGAAGAAAAATGAAAAACCATATCATGGCCCATATGAAATAATAAATATAGATAATGTAAACGTAGAATTAAATATAAATGGTAAAACTAAAATTATACATAAAAATCTACTTAAGAAATATAATAAGAAATAAATATAGTACATACCAATAAAAAAAAAAAAAAAAAAATTTATTGTAACATAACATAAAACTAAAAACAACTTAATTTCAAAATTTCTTTTTAACAAAAAATTTATGAAATTTTTCTAAAAGATTGGGGGTGTAGTGTATCTATCAATAATACAATACATCAACATGCAAAATTGTTTAAACATTTCACTCTTTCAAATAAATCGTTAGATTAAGTCAGGTCAGTATCTAAAGAATTGTGAGACGTTTTGGTTATGCATTTAATTTTAAAATTATTTTTGATGTAACCTAATATTTAAAATAAACAAACTTACTATTCTATTTTTATTATATAAGCTCTAGCCTATGTGAATTAAATTTTGTTAACGCAGCATTTATATTTTGTTATTACCGAAAGCGTGTGAACTAATTCAACCAGATATTTTTTTTTGTATTCATGTTTCTACTGATAAGCTTAATTAAGCTAGGGAAGTTTCGCAAAAACACAAAAAGCGAACTTCTCATAAGTAGTTGATAAGGAAAAGAAATCGAAAATAAACAGGCATTCTAATTCTGACAATTTACAAATACACATCAGTCTATTTATTCTACAATATATATAAGGTTCGTACAGTTGTAAATTAGGAGAAAATATTAAAATTTCTTGTACAATACATTTTTTGTGTCATTTATACATTTAGTTTTGTAAATTTTTATTTTGCTAGGATAATTCTTAATAGGTTTTTGGAAGGGAGCAAGAATTACAGTTATTATAAACAATGTTTCTTTGATTATAAAAATTTATTTCCTTCATTTAATAAATATAATAAATATATATTTATAAATATTACATATTAGCCGCGGAGTGACGCTTACCATATTTGAAGAAGCCAACACATAACCCTCATAAATAACACAATTGATGATGTTATAGCTAGCGGTTCTCAACAAAATTATTTAAAATTAAAGGGTGTTCCAAAAGTGACGAGATATTTACATATATGTTCCTTTTTTTACCGTGTTAGGCAAAAAATTAACATTAGCACAGTGCATATAAGAAGATGTGCGCTTTAGGGTCAAGTATTAAAAAATAAAAGTAAAGATTAAAAGGTGTGCCGTAAAATAAAAATCTTAAAGAATTATAAATTAAAAATTAACATAAAATTTTAAATTTGTATAATTTATACGTTTTACTTTCTGCATTAAATTTAAAGAGCTCTGTGTTAATAAAGATTTGTTCGAAATTTATGAAAATTGTTGAGCATCATTGATTATTTCATATGGAAAATTTGACATTATTATTGTGGTTTCTATCTCGCTATTAGGAGAATTAAATGTTTTATTGTTTTCATAACGCCTATTTTCTTTCTTTCACAGCGTTGATAAAATGTTGTCAGAAACATTTCATATGTTTTTCTACAAGAAAAACATTACTACTTCTGCAACATTTTTTCATGACTTTTTCATACATATTTTTTTATGTATGTAGTTTGACAGAATTCCGCATGAGTAGTAGGCTTTAACAAGAAATATGCATTATTATGAATAATTGGTGATTTAACGTATCAACTCATGGCAACACTTCGAAATAATACATGTAATTACATAGTATTTTTCGGGGTAATACTGCAAAGTTTTTCGTACTATAGTAAAGTGTTGCCCAACTACTCTATAAAAATATAATGTCACGCTGTTTAAGTACAATTGGAAAAAGGTTAGTCGGCGGCTGATTTTAAGCCGAGTTAAGCAATTTTTTTGCCGGTGGCGGCGGCTTGTAGCCTGCTTTTAGCCGATTCGATGCAGCTCTCTGTCCTGAGAGGTGTTAGTGCATTGTCCATATTAATGTTTCTGGGCTTTATGGCTATTGCAAACCAGTAAAAGCCCCGTACCCTAATACTGATGTGACTGGGATCTGTGAGTGTTTAAGCCAGTAGAAGCCCCCTTCACAACCACTGCTGTGGCTAGGATATATAGGAATGTGGTCGTAAAGGTGTACGGCTACTACTGAAGCTGTTGCATACTTGAGGTAGCTCTTCGAATACCATGACAACCAAAGCCAAACTGAACTTGTAATAGCACAAGTTAATTTAATCATGACAAGCATAAAAGTTAATGTTAAAAGTATGTAAGTATAAGTAGAGAGAGAGATAGAGAGAAAGAGTCTGAACACTATTACTTAAAGAGTATGTTGCTACATTTATTTACAATACATTTTCTCTTATTCTTAATACAATAATAATTATGCAAATGAGTTACTACAAAAGACCCTACAAGAACAGTGACCATCATTTGATCCATCAAATGACAATCACTGATGATGGAAATATCCATCATCGCGTAGAACAAAGTTTCTATCACATTCTTAAAAGAAAAATGAAAAACTTGATGGAAACTTTTGTGTACATGTGATTTTGCTTCTTCCTCTAACTAATGAATCTTTCCATTATGAAATACATATATCTGCACTGCTCACACTACTGCAGTTTACTATGTAGTGATACCAGAAGGTCTTATCACACTTGATGGATATACCCGTCACGATTGATGGATATACCCTCATTTAAAAAATCGCACTTTTTTAATAAAACAAAATTTAATATTTTCTAATATATCTACAAGTTTCTTTTTTAATATCTAAATAATATCTTACAGTATAAAAATTACTTTATTTATAATAAAATAATTAATTCTTATCTCTTTAAATATTTTTTTTGTTGTAGTCTATAGTGGCTTCGCTATACTGACTTCTTCAAACTTTTTTCAAAATCAAACTCTCCTTGCTGTTGGAAAGCACCTTAAAGTAAAAGAAGATATACATTTAATATATGTACATTTAATTTAATACGCAATAAGCAAATAACATTTTGATTGACTTATCTGTAGTACATACCTCGCAGGGAGTTATTAACCCAAGAGAGCTTTCAGAGGGCTTGCTTATCCCACCTTCCATCCTAATTATATTTTTCTAGTAGGTGGTCGGTAAAAATTGAGCACATCACAGTGCTGACATCCTTCGATGTCCCCTTAATCATATTTAGATGTGATGTCTAAAAGAATATAAATATAAGATTATTAAAATACTTTAAGCATGAACTTAAGTTCTTTATCATTGCTTCAGTGAAACCTTTCGACTCCGTAACTTCCTCTCCAACTCTTCCACCGCTAGAAGGTCCTGCAAAGGGTGCATGCTGCCGACTTCATCAAGTTTTGAGTCGTTAGTCTCCCCAGCCAGCCGACAGACGGTTTTCTTAACCTTTTTGACAACCACCTTGCACTTCATGAAAATTTTTAGGCAATACGAATTGAAAAACTTTTTAAAATTTAAAATAAATTATAATTTTATACTCACATATACTTTCCTCAAGTTTTTCAAGCCGGGCTTAAATTTCCTTTTGACCCTGGACCTAATCTTGAAAGGGAAGGAATGCCTTAAATGGAAAAATATTTTAAACCAATATATTTTTGTAAACGTTATATATAACCTTTTTATTTCCGATCACTTTTGGACGACAGTGATGTTGGGGCACACATCTTGAGTGTTTCTACCAAACACTGTTGCTGACTGCAAATCAAAGAAATACATAAAATTAAGCAAATAAGGAAAAGTTTTACTCATTAAAAAACAACTTACAATTTTTCTAACTCAAATCTAACTCTTTAAAGGCTGTGGCGGTTTTAAATATCCCCATCATGCCTATGAAGTTTTGGGTTTCCAGTGTCAGGTTCATCGGACACAATCTCTGCACTTCAACTGCTTGCAATCCCAAATGCAACTTACCTTTCTAATTCCACATAGAACTAGTAAATTTATTTAAATTTATTATTGTTTTTATTTATTTTTTCTTTAATTTTTGCTTTTAATAAATCACTTTTAAATGCGCAATTTTCTAAACGTCAGGAAATAAAACATATATTAGTTGCTTCACTCTTGCATATAATTTGTTTGTTTGGTGCAAACAAAGTTGCAACTGACAAGAAATTTCTCTTCCTTATTTTTTCTTTCAAAAATTCCTTAAAACCGGCTAACTTTTTACAACAACTTTAATAAAAATTTTGTTTTACCTTTGACACAATTTAAATTAAAAAACACTTTGTAAGCTGTATTTTATAGTTTGCTGCATTATTATCTATAAACTCAAGCGAAAAATTAAATTTAGTCTATTAAAAAAAAAATATCCCAATTCAGTACCAAAAACACTACAACGGCAACGCTGTTCAATATAAAATTGTTGCAAATGTTTTAGTATACAGATTGTGTTAGTATTAGTTTCTGTCAAGCATTTCTTGCTGGGGAGTTTAAATTAATATAGTGAATCAATAAACGAGAGATAATAAATGATGAATTCAGATTGTAACGACGCGTTTTCCACCTTCGCTGGAGTAACAATCAGCTCCCAGAGTTCGCTACAAAAAAATTTATTTAATACAAGAGAACAGCAAGAGACGTTATAAATTTTTATTTCTTCTTTTCCAACACATAAATTTATTACACAATGTTTTTTTCTCGACAGTCTGTTTGTTGACAACCACCTTACTCACTCTCTAACTATGCATCAATTCTCATCACCCCACGAAATCAGTATCGGTTTAATTAAGAACGGGAGATTGTTTTCAAAAAAGACGACTAAAAGCAGCATCACAAGACAAAGCTTACGCTTTATATGACCACAAAGGCGCTTGATGACGTCAGCTAAAGCTGGGAGAAACAACTCTCGGAAGAGATTATACTCCCAACCCTCAGAGGTGCTTTCTCTCACGAAACTCAACCACACTGTGCCTCAGCAATTATTCACGTGTTAGCGTCGCTGAGTCGTCGTGGCACCGTAGGAGAAAATCTTGTATGGAGAGGTTACTCAAAGGAGAGTTTATACTCCGAATCCTCCGGGGCGTCTCTCCAAACGTTAGCTCAACCACACTGAGGGCAGTTAATCTACTTCTCAATATCTTCAAGCCGACGTACTACTAGTTAAGCGAAAGAACTTTTGTAAGCTGATAACATAAAGAGAATTTAAACCCGAACCCTCAATTTATAAAACAATTTAACTATTAAGACTTTATTTCGTAAGTAATAATGCATAACAAATAAGGCCATACCAGTTGTTCGCTTGCGCACTGACTGACTAAAAACATGAATCAAGAAAACATGATTGCGCACTGCTCAGGTCCGTTAGTTTGTTGCTCTCTTTTGTGTGACGTAGAAATGAAATATTTTTCGTAAACAAATTAACCATTAACCATTTTCATTCTATTGTGAAGTAGATGCGCAGTAGAAAATTTTTTTGAACGGCTAAATGTGCAATTTTGTTTTATTGATTCATGACTAAAAAATTACAAAATTCATTTTATTTATAGCGATTGCTTGCATGTTGGAGATATTTACCCCCATACAAACAACACACATGCATATGTATAACTCTCACACATGCATATGTATAACTCTCTCATGCTGTGTATGCAAGTAAACTCTCTCATTTGAATTTAAAAACAAATGTACAAGATGAAATTGAGAGAGAACGTTGAAGAAATACTTTAGTTTGTGTGTATATTTCGTCTAACCAAATTAATATTGATATAAATATTACTCGTATTCTTATTTACAAATTTAGTTGGTTAAATAGATGATGTTTACAATTACACAACTAAAAAGTAGATAGATGCAAAGAATGCTGTTGAAGGACGTAGCGGTCCAGAAAATGCAGCATTTCATTCTGCTTGCGTCTAATTTTTCTTTTTTACTTTGGAAAACGTCCACATACATATGTAAAACATTTTTTTCTTTCTAAAAAAAGGTTTTTATAATAAATGAACTAAAGCCATAATTAATTTTCAATTCATTTGTAATATTCATAATAGTAATAATATTAATAATAATAATAACAATAATAATAAAAATAATAATGATAATAATAATAGTGATAATAATAATAACAATAAAAATAATAATAATAATAATAATAATAATAATAATAATAATAATAATAATAATCATATATATTATTTCTAAAACACTTTTTTTTGTCGGTTTAAAATATCTCCCATACCACCGCATCAAATTTAATGAATGATATCTCATTTTAAAGCTTATTTCTAACACTAATGACGAAAAATAATTAGAAATTGAAAAATTAATATTTTTATTGATAAAAATTATATTTTATTAGAACTGCATGATAATACCGTCATTTTATGTTTTTGTTCAAGTGTGGTAATCATCATATATATTATTTTTAAAACACTTTTTTTTGTCGGTTGCAAATATCTCCCATACCACCGCATCAAATTTAATGAATGATATCTCATTTTAAAGCTTATTTCTAACACTAATGACGAAAAATAATTAGAAATTGAAAAATTAATATTTTTATTGATAAAAAGTATATTTTATATAGAACTGCATGATAATACCGTCATTTTATGTTTTTGTTCAAGTGTGGTAATACAGGGTCGCTTCTGCATGATAATACTGTTGTCATTATGATTATATATTTTTGTTCAAGTGTGGTAACGGAGTTCTACATAATACAGTATGTATTAAAATCCATTCTGGCATTACCGTTATTTACTAAGTCAGTTATAAATAATATGCATATTACGTGCAAATTAAGAATATAAATAACTTGAATTTAGATTAAAAGAAGTAATATCAGAAAAAATTATTCATACTGATAAAACTGTACTCATACCCCGAATATACCTTACACCTTCTGATCCAACTGTGCCTTTCCGAATGACACGAAAACAATTCCCTGTGAAAGTTGCTTTTGCTATGAAAATAAACAAAGACAAGGTCAAACCCTTCAAAAGGTAGGATTGTATTTACCAGAACCGGTCTTTTCACATGGGCAGTTATACGTGGCTTTTTCTAGAGTGCATACGTTTAAAGATATTATTGTTTGTATTAGGGATTCGTACGGGCAAAAAGTTAACGATGATCATGTCATTACCTCTAACATTGTATTCAAAGAAGTATTATAAAAGCATTTAAACATATGTGTGTATGTATGTAAATATGTATGCTATATTATGATTTTAAATATTTTTATACTTTTAATAAAATGTATTGAAGTTACTAAAATTTCTATTAATTATTTTCATTTTATCTTACAAAAATGACAACTAACGCTGCGAAATATTCGCACGAGTCATCTAGTAATAATAATGATAATAATAATAATGATAATAATAATAATAATAATAATAATAATAATAATAATAAAAATAATGATAATAATAATGATAATAATAAAAATAATAATAATAATAATAATAATAATAATAACAAGAATGATAATAGTAATAACAAGAATAATAATAATAATAATAATAATAATAATAATAATAATAATAATAATAATATTAATAATAATAATAATAATAATAATAATAATAATAATAATAATAATAATAATAATGATAATAATAAGTTAATAATCCTATAGAACCAATTCTCAATGGATTAATTATGCTGAAATAATGTGACAGCTTTTAGGCATTTTTGGTGAAGATATATCTGAGTTTATGTTGAAAAGTCACCATTATACTGATTTAGGTAAAAATTGCATGTTGAAAACTCACATTGAAACTGATTTCTTTAAAAATGCCATGAAAAATGATTATTTTAAACTACAAATGCTTTAAGAAGAAGAAGGTGTACGCAATGCGGTGGTTCCAGAGATATAATGTTTAAAACTAATCATTTACCTGATTTCATTAAAAATGACATAAAAATGGCTTTTAGTTGTAAGCTAAAAATGTATTTAAATAGTACATACACATTCCTATAGTACATACACATTCCTATAGAATAAGTTGAATAGTTGGAACAATTCCTATTCAGTGGTTCCAGAGTTATATGCGCTTATGTTTAGAACTTGTCGTGTAACAGATTTTATTAAAAATGACAAAAGTGGCTTTTACTTGGAAACTAAAAATGATATTTATATAGTTTTTAATTTGACCTTTTAATAAATTGTATTTTTAACTTATTTTCAAACTCATGCATAGGAAAGCTTAGTATTAAACCAGTAATATTGACTAAATATGTTGATGATTTGGGTTGTATAATATATGAAAATGCAATTGATACTTTGCTTAAAACTTTTAATGAATTTATTCCTAGTACGAGTATTAAGTTTACAATAGAAGTAGAATGTGATTCAAAACTTCCGTATTTAGATACTTTGCTTATTAGGAGAAGAAATAATTTATTAATAGATTGGTATCAAAAACCAATACCTTCTAGTAGAATCATTAATTACTATTCTAAACACAGCAAACGAATTATACTAAATGCAGCTAAAAATTTAATAGAAAGGATACTTATGATAAGTGATATTGAGTTTCATAAAAAGAATAAGGAAAATATTAGAAAAATATTGAATAAAAATAATTTTCCAATTCAACTTACAAATAGATTAATTATGCAATATATAAATAAGAATAATTTAAATACAGGAAATAGAAATATGATTAAACCAAAGATTTATAAAAGTTTGATTTATGTACCTGAAAGAACAGAACGGTTAAAGAAATCAAAAATTTTTGACTGCAATAAATATAGAATGGCATAAAAACACACTATACATTAAAAATACTATTTAGTAAAACTAAAGATAAAATGCCGAATCTAGAATTATCAAATTTATAGTCTATAAAATTCCTTGTAGCGGAAACGATAACGAGATTTGTAATAAAGTATATATAGGAACAACAAAAAATATTCTCAAAACAAGAATTGCTGGTCATAAATCTGATCAAAAATATAAAAATATTAATTCACAAAAAACTGCATTATCATCTCATTGTGCTAAATTAAATCACTATCCTAACTTTAAATGTTTCAGTAATAAACACAGAAAACAATTATCCACGGTGTTATATGTTAGAAATGTTACAAATAATTAATACACCAATAACACAGAGAATTAATTTTGAGGAAGACACAGATAATGTAGCTCAGATTTATAGACACTTGATAAATAAGAAATAATTTTGTACTTTATATTTGTTTTCTAAAAAAAATTTGTATATGATAAAACAATTTTTTGTTTTATGTTAGTTTGAAAAATTTTTTTTATTACTTTTTTATTGTTGTTTTATTTAATGTTCAAATAAATATTTTTCATAATGATGCTACACAAAGGAGTAGCGAAATATTGAAAAAATAAAATAAAAGATAAAGACCTTGAGTTTGAAAACAAGTTAAAAATACAACTAAAAATGATACTTAAACGGTGGTTACACATTCGTATAGCAGAAGGGTAGATGTACACAATGCGCTAGCTATAACATAGTAATCTAAGTTGATGTTGAAAATCCACCATGAAACTGATTTCGTTAAAAATGACATCAAAGTGAATTTTAATTAGAAACTAATAATATTGCCTAAGCTGCGCTCACACATTCTTAATGAAGAAAGTTAGATATACACAATTCGCTAGCTTGTACAAAATTATTGCGGTGGTTTCAGAGATAACTAACACTTTGCTTAATTTTTATTAGAGCTCAACTGAAGAGCTGTTTATTATTAAGAGCTGAATGAAGAGCTCCTTAGAAGGTTGTATTACTAATTAAATTATTTAACAGGAATGCATTTCTTATATACTATTTAATATAAATTTTAAACAATACTATGTGAGAATATTTTAAGTTGACATTAAAACCAAACGGTGCTTAAAATTAGTACAGGAATATTGTGGGAAATTTATGAGTAATATGATTACACTTAAAATAATAATTTATTCCCACAACGGCGAGGGCTTTGGTGCAGCAGAACGTGTGTGTTTAATACATCAACAATAAAAGAACAACAATAAGCGTCACTGCACAATTGTTGTTGGCCTCGAATATTTCTCAAGTACTGTTGGCAGCATAAAAAAAAGTGTCAAGTGATCGCTGTTCGAATGAACTCAAGGTTGGTGCATTATTTGACTTAAATTGTATATACAGTCGTTTAAGAAAATGCAATCATATTGTGTTGTTTAAAAGAATAAAATCATGCTACACCTCCACTTTTCGCAAGAATGTTCATATAACGTTAGTTTTATGGACATTTTTTTTTCATACATTTATTTCATTATTATTAATAATCCCTAATTTGGATTATCAATTTTATTGTTATTTATTATGATATGACTTAAGTCTATTTTTATGAACTATTTGTTGTTTTAAATTCATTTAAAGAGATAAATTCGAAAAGTTTCTCACTAGGTACCACTTTTACTTAATAAATATTATGTTTACTGGCCACATATTCGAGCTTAGAGAAAAAATTTTCCCAAGTCAAAGTTCCTTTTTTTTAGAAAATCATTAATTTGTATGTATGTTACTATAGATTTTTCTCGTTTGGTGCAGCATCTTTCGGGAGAAATCGTTAGGCGTCCGCAACATAGTTATCTTTTCCCATAAGATATTCAACCGTGAAATCATATTCTTCGAGATCAAGTGATCACTACGCAAATTTTAGTGATCTTTAGAGTACTTTAGTGTACTTTTTAATGATTTTTAGTGTTTATCGTAGTGGTCTTGCCTGTAAATTACTTTAAGAGTTTGTTCTTTAGAGTATTTTTGGTAAACTTAAGGGTAGTTTTTTGATTTTTTATGTTTTTCATTGTAGTCTTGCTAGGTCCTTAATTACCCTCGGCTTGTCTGCTATTCCGCTTTGTTTTGTCATTGCCACTTACATGCTTTTTCTTTTCCATATATTGTGTTAGTTTTAAACCAAATTCTTTCAAGTAATTAAACCAAACAAAATGTCCTATAATTTCTCTTAAAATATAGAAAAACTCATAAATTTCATTACAATGTTTATATTTATGAAATAACACACAAATTGTATTGCCCAAATAAAAATTTATTTAGCAAACAATAGATTATTACAAAGCAGATTCAAGTTTGTTTGTTCAAAAAACTGAAGAAAAAATTCTTACAAATTAAGTGATTTTTTTAAGCAGATGTAAAACAATGTTTACCTGCTCATGATGTAATAAAAGCATTTCGCATATATTAAACTCCATAAATAGACAGTTAGTTTTTCCAAACCTTTATTACTCAGTAATATTTTTTATTGATTTTTACATTGCAACAAATTTGAAATTATGTAAAATATTTAAAAATATCTGCCAATCAATATATTGTTTTTATCCAAAATTATCTAATTTAACTTTATAATACTAATTTCTATATTTGTTTTATAATTAAAGTAAATTTATTAACAAACACTTCAATTTATCTGTTATATAATTTAATCGATAAATTATATTTAATCTTGAAATTTTGATAATATATAAATTAAAAGATAACTTTCTTTAGTAATTTTATAAATACAAAATAAAAAATTGTATTTATTAAATTTTCAATTGTAACCTTGCAAGCAAGATCACTATGAAAAACACAAAAAAATAAAAAAAAACTACCCTTAAGTTTAACAAAAATACTCTAAAGAACAAACTCCAAAAGTAATTTACAAGCAAGACCACTACGATAAACACTAAAGATTATTTGAAAGTACACTAAAGTTCACTAAAAATACTCTAAAGATCACTAAAATTTGCGTAGTGATCACTAAAATAAAGATCAGTACGTTATCGTAGTGTTTGTGATCATCAGCCTACAATCGTTGTGTATGGTATTTTGTTTGCGTACAGATTCATAAAAAAAAGCAAATTTAGTGTTTGTGTTGTACAAACAGTACGCTATGATAGTGTACTTTTTTTCAAACTCTGTTCAAAATAATCTTAAATTTATTTCTCGAGAGGATTAGTTCTTCATATTTCTGACGTGGATGCAATAAATGACGCAATACAGCTCCGAATTTTGTTATTTTCTAGCATATAAAAAATTTAATTAAGTTTTTCATTTTTGAATATTTGAACACAATTTTCGTATCTATGAAAAAAAATAAAATAAGACAGAATTTTATCTTTTGTTAATAAACCTTTTAAACAGAATTATTAAAAAGGCATAAAAGTTACCTGTTTCTTTGAATTTTTTGATGTCGTCGGAATGTCTTCAGAAATTACTTCAGAAAAACACAATTATTCTTAACAAGAAAAATGTTAAAGGTTTTATTCTTTGAATAATACATATATAAGGTTCGTACAGTTGTAAATTAGGAGAAAATATTGAAATTTCTTGTACAATATATTTTTTTGTGTCATTTATACATTTATTTTTGTAAATTTTTATTTTGCTAGGATAATTCTTAATAGGTTTTTGGAAGGGAGCAAGAATTACAGTTATTATAAACAATGTTTCTTTGATTATAAAAATTTATTTCCTTCATTTAATAAATATAAATATAATAAATATATATTTATAAATATTACATATTAGCCGCTGAGTGACGCTTACCATATTTGAAGAAGCCAACACATAACCCTCATAAATAACACAATTGATGATGTTATAGCTAGCGGTTCTCAACAAAATTATTAAAAATTAAAGGGTATTCCAAAAGTGACGAGATATTTACATATATGTTCCTTTTTTACCGTGTTAGGCAGAAAATTAACATTAGCACAGTGCATATAAGAAGATGTGCGCTTTAGGGTCAAGTATTAAAAAATAAAAGTAACGATTAAAAGGTGTGCCGTAAAATAAAAATCTTAAAGAATTATAAATTAAAAATTAACATAACATTTTAAATTTGTATAATTTATACGTTTTACTTTCTGCATTAAATTTAAAGAGCTCTGTATTAATAAAGATTTGTTCGAAATTTATGAAAATTGTTGAGCATCATTAATTATTTCATGTGGAAAATTTGACATTAATATTGTGGTTTCTATCACGCGATTTAGGAGAATTAAATGTTTTATTGTTTTCATAACGCCTATTTTCTTTATTTTACAGCGTTGATAAAATGTTGTCAGAAACGTTTCATATGTTTTTCTACAAGAAAAATATTACTACTTCTGCAACATTTTTTCATGACTTTTTCATACATATTTTTTATGTATGTAGTTTGACAGAATTCCGCATGAAAAACTGAACAGAGTAGCAGGCTTTAACAATAAATATGCGTTATAATGAATAATTGGTGGTTTTACGCACAGATAAAAAACCATTTCCGAAACGAAAAATTCAGTGTGGCCAGCAAGGTACATTTATTTTACTAGGTAAAAGCGGTTCTACAACAAATACAACATTTGTAAAAACAACATGGCATTTTATTGTTGCTTTGTGAGTGGAAATGTCAAAAATAGAAACAGAAAATAAAACAGAATTGTTCTAAAAACAAAAGCTCTCTTTGTTCTATATATGCTTGTTGTTAGTGTTTTTTGAAATTCGTAAACAAAAGTAGGAAAATATAAACCACTTTTGACATGTCCAACTACAAACCAGCTGGGCGGACGATACTACCTAGTAAAATAAATGTACCTTGGTGGCCAGATTCCAGCTTTTGTTAGAGAGGGATAGTACCAGTTCTTGGTTTTTTGATATTACTACCTCTTTCTGATTATAGCTGGAATTTGACATTTTATTTATTTACCAAAATTGTAAAGATATTGTTTCTAAAGTATAATAATTTATCAACAATTAAAGTGATTAATATCATTTTAATGTTGTCAATAAATCTAAAATTAAAGTAATAAATTTTATTTGAAGATTTTTTGTGTGCTTTTTTTGTCTCAAAATCATTTAAAATAAGGGTTGAAAAATCAACTACAACAACAAACCAAAAAATCTAACAAAAGATGTAAGTTGAACAAAGTTGTTTTTAATGTAAATTAGATTTTAATGAAATTTTCTGGTTTCTTTTAGGAGCATAATGGGTTGTGCCGAAGGAGAGAAGCTGCACCAGTTCCCGAAAAATCCGGTCAAGTAAGTTTGTATATAAGTTTTATTAGTGACATGCTTGCGGCAGGTTTTGTACATTAGAGGAACTGTGTTCCTTTTCAATGTACAAAATCTTATTTTATTTAGTTTGATTCCTAGATAGTTTGAATGTATGTTTGATGAGATTTTATTTTAGCAAACATATACATATGACAGTGTTTCTCCCAATCAGAAATATTTAAGGGATTTTAAAATATAAAAGTGCGTGTTTTAAACAGATAAGAAAACAAGTGCAAAATTACTAAAAAAAAGAATATTAATTGTTGTGCAAGAATATGAAAGCTCCAATATAGTCCAACAAGCAGAATTAGTGCAATCAATCATATGAATTTTTGGAATACCAGCTGCAACAGTGGATATGGATTATTTTTAACCTGTGAAAGTTTTTCAATAAAAAATATATTTTACTCAATGACAGGAACTCTTCAATACCTTCCTACAACAGTGGATAAGGATTATTTTAAAATTGTTTGCAATACCTGCTACAACAGTGGATAAGGATTATTTTTAAATATTTTGTTGGATGTTTTTTTATTTTTTTAAATGTGTAATTTATATTGTAGTTTATTTTTGGTGTAAAATATATTGAATTGAATTTAACTAGAAATTTGTTTGGATTAAAGGCGGTATTGGGCTTAGTAGATAGAAGTAGATTCAAAAAATTTTTTTATTTATTTCAATTTATAATTTTTATACATGTGTATGTTTCATATGCGTTTTTCATTTTGTATTCGTTTTTCTTTTATTATTAATAAATATCTTTGTATATATGTACTTTTAAGACAAATTATTTTACCTTTTTTGTAATTTTTTTTAATTCTGTAACAAAAAATCAACTGCTGAAATTCAGTAGTCTAAAAGAGAAATAAGATCGTACTCTTCCAGTCTTCAAATATTATTATTTATTTTTTCTTTTTAATCACTGAAAACTGGAGGTAGATCGATGAAATTATGTTAATTAAAATAAAGGTATATTAAAATCTTCTTTTTTATATTTTAACACAGATTGTAGCGATGCATTGCTAATTGCCCTGAGATGGAAATCAATAATTGCTGGAATTATTTTAAAACTGCTGAAATAAAACATAAAATTTTTCTTATTATAAATTGTTTCTTTTTTTATTATATGCCTACTTAAATAAAAACCGTAAAAGCTATCATTAAAGTTAAAAAATATTATAAAAAATTGTATGTTTTTTCTTTATATAAGGTTTTTGAAGTATAAAAGTAAGTATTATTAGTATTGATTAAAACTTTCACTTTTATTCACATCTTTGGAATCTGTTAATTTAGTGGCTAAAGCATATGTATATGTTGTGGGAGAAAGTATGTTTTGAAATTGATTTCTCATAAAAAAATTGTTGTATTTTGGATTAATAGTGCATCCTCTTGTTCAATAATTTCACTAGTAAATTGCTCCTTGGCCTCACGAGGTATTTTTGATCTGGAAGGATTGATTACAATACGTTCTCTAACTGCATCAATTTTAATAGAACCCATTTTTGGCTTTTGATAGTCTAATTAAATACCGATACATTTAGACGGTGAAATAAAGGCCAACAGCAGATTCTTTTGAACTTCTGATTTTTTAGATTACTTCACAGTGGGTGTAACGATCGCCATCGGTTTTATATTGGCATTGTTCCAGATTTTCTTGGCCGTTTTTTCTTTAGGTTTTGGAGTTGATATACCTTAAAAAATATAAAAACACAAATATTAGTTTTGCTGCAGTAACCTAGAATATTATAACTAACTTACCTTCTGGCGTAACTTTTTATTTGCTGGTGGGGCATTCATGGAGTTTGACGAATCACCAACATTATCAATGTAATGTAAAAATGTACCAAGTGGGACAGACGAGACATCTGTTTTTATCTTTTCCTCTACATCTTTCCCCTATAGCTTCGTTAACTTTTTTAACACTTTCTTCCTTTACATCCATTACCTGTGGTTCGTAAACCGTAGTATTATTGATGACTTTCATCCAAAGCTTCTTCAGCTTGAGAAATATCTATACCTTCAGGCGCTATATTTGGCAAATCAAAAGGTGCTGTTTACTCGACATTGGCTGCAGCATCTATTTGATCAATGGCCTCTCGAAAATTATTCCGTTTCATATTTTTGTCTGTGGCGTATTTTTCTTTGTTTTCAACATAAGGAAAGAGGTCTTCCTTCCACCTTAATATTGGCAGTCTCACCGGTAGCTGGCAAAAACCAAATCCTAAAATACAATAAATTTGGCATAAACACGTTTAATGGCCAATTTTTTTACTTACCAATAAAACCACGCAAACTGTTTTGATTTTTGTTTGCGGAGCCTTCAATGGAATTGCAGTACAACCTGAAATTATAAGGGAAAACATTACTTTTTTAGTTGTTCTTATACACTGTAACATTATAAAAACATTTTATAATTTTTTTATAAATTTCTTTCACTGATATTTATACTTTTTTTAATTTTTCTTAAAAAACTAAATTTTTACCCCAATTTTGTTATACATTTTTTGTTTGATTAAATAAAAACATATGTTTGCAATAGGTTTGTGTAGCGGTTTCTTCCAACTCATTGCTTTCAGCGTTTTTGAATATTTTTTTATTCACTTAAACGAAAGCTGGAAGAAAATATGATAACACACCTTTTTTAAACGTCACTAGTGAGTTATCTGGTTATTTTTCTGTAGTTTTACGTATCAACTCATGTCAACACTTCGAAATAATACATGTAATTACATAGTATTTTTCGGGGTAATACTGCAATGTTTTTCGTACTATAGTAAAGTCACAGGGTATACAGAGATGTCACGAGACGGCTATAATTGTGTTTCTCTGTGCATCTCTTTCTTGACATCCTATCCACTTTACTTTTGTTTTGATTTGTTTTTCTAGCGCAAAAAAATATTAAAAGTTTAATTACAGGCAAAAATAAGGGTAAGTTTTTGTTAAATTAATAAAAATATCAAAAATAAGTAAAATTAATTTTTTTTTTTGTAGCAGAAAGCAAATGTGATTATTATTAACGTAAGTACATTTTGATATAACCATTTGAGTGTGTTTTTAATTATTTTTTTAATTGTGCAGGAAGGAAGCTAACTACAATGGGCAAACATCATGTAAGTATGCAACATACAAAAATTGAAATTTTTCTGTCAACTTTTTCTTTTTAAATTTCAGGAGTTTAAGATAAAAGGATGTCGACCAGAAGAGATCTTTCTTATCTTCCCAAGGGAGGCTAAAATCTAGCTTACGGACGAAGCTAAAAAATTAAAAAAAGTTGTCTACAGGGCGTAAATAATTTTAAGCAAAAGTGTAAAATAGAAAATTTGGGGCAGGGTCTGCCGACGTTTGTATGTACAGTATGTCATATATCGTGAGAAAATATGGGTATCATTGGAGGGGTAATTTTAATATCTATTCAATTGAAAAGGAGAATATTAAAAAAATTAAAAAACAGGTAACGACAAAAAAAGCTAATCAAATCATTAAGTGACAATATTATACGAAAAATGATTTAGTAAAAAATCTTTATTAAGGGGTTCCCTTAATGGTTTGGTCATACCCTTCCGTCCGGCCGAAGGCCGCCTGCTCAAAAACTCTTTAGTAAACGAAGACAGTATAGGTCATACTAAAGGGGAGAAAATCCTTGCGCCAGGCCATGAAAATATGTTTATATGAAAAAATAGTTTTTTTTGGTCGTTACATGTTTTTTTCTATTTTTTTGCTATTTTCCTTTTTAATTGAATATATATTAAATTTACCTATACCCATATTACCTCATATCACCACCAAATACTCGATATACAGACATAGTCATATCTATTTACACAAATTAAAAATTTTAGTATTTTTAGTTATCAGAAAAATTTTGCTTCTATGTGAATAAATTTGCGACAAGAAAACTTCCCAAATGTAATCCTCAAAATGTATAGATTTTTCTGGTTTAAAATTTTTAGCAATAACATTGATAGTTGCTGATTAAAAACACAAAAGAAGTCTGCGCCTCATATTTCAAAATTATTTACACACTTATTTTGTCTGTCAAAAATATTTACACATTCGTGAAATTAAGTTAAAAACGCTTGAATCTTTTAAAAAACCTCAGTTGTGTTGATAGTTAGCAAATTTATGTTGCATAAAAATAAATATTTATACAAAAGTCGCTAAAAAACGTTTAAAATGGTGAAAATAAAGAAAATTCCCGTCGAAACGCGAGTTGAGATCGCAACGAAGTTTGGAATGGGTTACTCGGCATCAGACTTGGGAAAGAGTACGGAATATGTCGGAAAACAGTATACAATTTAGTAAAGAAGAAAGAAACCTATGGAAGCTTACAAAATAGGGTCAGAACTGGTCGGAAATATGTGACAAACAAAATAGAAGATCGTTCTATTCTAAAAATATTCGCAGAAAATCCAGTCGCAAGTCCGATTAAAGTTGCTGCAGAGGTAGAAAACATCATTGGAAAACCTGTAAGTGAATCCACAATTCGGAGAAGATTAAGAACGTATGATATAAAGACCTATGTCGTGAGAAAAGTAATAGACATATCTGAAAAAAACAAAAAAAAAACGTATAGAGTTCGCCATGGAGTATATCCATAAGCCAATGGAGTTTTGGCATAATGTATTATGGACGGATGAGTCCTTTTTTAATTTGAAGGGTCATTTGGAAAAACTTATATGCACCTTTTCAAAGGATCGAAGCATAAAGTAGTACAACCTCTTAATCGTTTCGGCGGGGTTTCATTAATGTTTTGGGAATATGTCTCATACAATGGATTTGGAGACCTAGTACCAATACAAGGCACTCTAAACCAGGCAGGATATCTACATATTTTGAATGACCATGGTTTTTCTTCGGCTCAGGGATTATTACTTGATGAAAATTGGATTTTGCAGCATGATAATGCTCCATGCCACAAAGCATGGTTACCAACAACGTTTTTAAATCGAGTTGGACAAGATGTTCTTCCATGTCCACCCCAGAGTCCAGATCTAAACATAATAGAGAATGTATGGGCATTCATAAAAAGGCAGAGATCTATCCAAATGGGCCGAAAACAAGAGGAAACTATTGATGAAATAATAAATATCTGGAACAGCTTAAAAATCGAGTTTGTACGCAATTTGATTGCATCTATTCCAGCTAGACTTCAATCTGTCATAGATGCTGAAGGCTACTAATCATTTTTGTTTTTTTATTGGTGTTTTATAATGTTTTTTCTATTGTGTAAATACTTTTAAATGTAAATAAATTTGTGTACATAATTTTGAAATATGAGGCGCAGACTTCTTTTGTGTTTTTAATCAGCAACTATCAATGTTATTGCTAAAAATTTTAAACCAGCAAAATCTTTACATTTTGAGGATTACAGTTGGGAAGTTTTCTTGTCGCAAATTTATTCACATAGAAGCAAAATTTTTCTGATAACTAAAAATACTAAAATTTTTAATTTGTGTAAATAGATATGACTATGTCTGTATGCCATTCTGTACGTACAAATTTTGGAAGCCCGTAACTCCGAAACTAAGGGTCAGCTCCAAATTTTCCATTTAACATTTTTTGTTTAAAATTTAATTTTATACCCTGTAGATAACTTTTTTTAATTTTTAAGCTGCTTCCGTAAGCTATATTTGTTCCCCATGGGGTTCTTAAAGGTAAGTAAAGCTTTTCATTATAATTAATCGCTTTGATACGCGTGTGTGTATTGGAATCAGATAAGGTTCCATAGGATAGTGATTATGGTCATCAATGGTTCGCATAGAAAATGGAGATACAAATGTGAAGTCACAAAATTTTATCGGCAAAATGGTACTAAAACAGTTGTCAGCACATTTTATTGTTAATGATGGAAACTTTTTAACGCTGTTTAAAGAACTCTACAATAAATGTTTAAAAACACATTTTAATGCTAGCTGTAAATAAAATATGTATTTTGTAATGTAAAAAATGTAAAATAAAAAAACACAATAATTGTAAAACCTTAGTCTTTATTGTAAAAATACTGTATCATTGTTAAATAAAATATATAACTTTGTAATAAAAATGAAAATAACATTACAATAAAAACATTAACTCAAACGCTAAATTGTTTTTAATATAATTTTTGGCTGAAGGTAAACTAAAGTTAATAATATTTTGCATATTTTAATTTTAATAATACAAGTATTCAGATAATATATTGTATGTATTTCATGGGTTCAGAAGAAAACATTGTTAAGCTTAAATTGGATCGTGAAACAATTAAATATATACTTTTAAAAACATTTTTAGCAACAACATTTTTAACTTCTTCTTAAACCAAATAAGTCCTCATCATCATCACTTTCTTCGTAGGGTTTATTCTCCTCTTCGTGCAGTTCATTAACTCTTGCTACTTCTATGCGCTTCTTTTTTTCTTTGTTTAGATTTTCGCAAATTTCAAAAATTTATATTCCTTGGATTTTTTTTAACACAAAAGTTAGCATTTTCAAACAACGCCTTAAAACCATTGTCTCCAACAGATAAGGTACTTGTCTTGCAGCTTCTTAAGCCGATTACCAACTATTTTAATTGCCAACTCTAGATTTACTTTGGGTTACTTAGTATTTAGTTGTAAACGAGGTTTACGTTCACTTCCAAAAGGAATCCACAATAGACTTGGCCTTGTTATACAAACGAACATCAATAAAGAAACTATTAAAGAAATCAGGAGATAAAATTATATCTGCCTTTTGGTCATAAAAAAATTTTTACATACCCATGCAAGTTAGCTTTTAATTAATTGCTGCCTAATACATATTCCATTCTTCTAATTCCTTTTGTGTAACAAATTGATTGATTGATTTTGTGTAACAATTGGTTGATAATCGTCATATATGTTTTCTTTTACCTCAGCCAACATCTTGAAAACTTCGAACAATTTTTTATCAAAATCTTTATGCAAATGGTGTAAATACATTATTCCAAAATCAATTCATGTTTTTGTAAATTCAATTTTCTCCAACTTTTGATTAATTTTGTGTGTTAACACACCAATAATGATGGTGCATTTTTGCAACAGGTCACACGTTTCTGCGTTCAAAAAACACTGCAGACTTAAAGAAGTTTTCACTTTTAAATGCTGCAATTTTCTCATTAAACTACATCATATCATATTTTTTAACAATTTAATAATTTATTTATTTTCACTAAAATTTATTACTTTTTTGTAGCTAAAACTTTTTGTGCTTTATGTTTTCTTGTAAAATATCTAGTTTTTGTTTTGTTTATTATCACTTGTTAGTAATAAAATAGCACTATATTTGTCTCTTTCTTGAGAACCTACAGAAAACCCGATTATATTGTTTTTCAAGTGCCAAGGGTTTCACCTCTGTATACCCTGTGGTAAAGTGTTGCCCAATTACTCTATAAAAATATAATGTCACGCTGTTTAAGTACAATTGGAAAAAGATTAATCGGCGGCTGATTTTAAGCCGAGTTAAGCAATTTCTTTGCCGGTGGCGGCGGCTTGTAGCCTGCTTTTAGCCGATTCGACGCAGCTCTCTGTCCTGAGAGGTGTTAGTGCATTGTCCATATTAATGTTTCTGGGCTTTATGGCTTTTGCAAACCAGTAAAAGCCCCGTACCCTAATACTAATGTGACTGGGATCTGTGAGTGTTTAAGCCAGTAGAAGCCCTCTTCACAACCACAGCTGTGGCTAGGATATATAGGAATGTGGTCGTAAAGGTGTACGGCTACTACTGAAGCTGTTGCATACTTGTGGTAGCTCTTCGAATACCATGACAACCAAAGCCAAACTGGGGGGTTATTATGTTTTTCTATTCGAATCGGAAAATTTACGAATTCGTAAAAATGGGATAACATAGTCCGATTTTCGGAAATTTATTTCCGAACGTTCGTAAATTAAGGGAATTTTTTAATCCCGTTCGGAAACCAAAAAAATCCCCTTCGAAAATGCAACCATGTAATACGAAAGCAAATTTCACATTTGTTGTAACCGTATGTAGATTTTTCGAATGCCATTTTGATTGCGGAAATTTCATAGTTACTTTTTTTAAATACATAAAGAAATTAAGAATACACATTTGAAAATGTAAGTATTTAAAGTTAATATTTAATAAATAAAAGCGTTTATTAAATGCTTTTATTTAAAAATTATTTAAAGGGAAACGCCTAAAAAGAGTTTGTATACGAAGCCAAGGCAATATGAAATAATGGTGGAATTTATGACATTACATGCGGATTTGGCAAAAGGACACCTAAATGTTCCTAATGCCAAAAGCAAATGCAAAGAGTTATGGCAGAGGCTATCGGAAGATTTGAATGCTGCAGGTCCACCTTCACATGAGGTAGAAAAGTGGAAAAAGGTATGTATAATATGCATTCATATACATAAATATGAATAACCTTTACACATGCATTTCAAGGTATGGGCGGATTATAAGCAACATATAAAGGTAAAGTCTCGCCGCAACAAAAATAGTATTTCTGGACCTGGAGGTGGACCAAGTAATTACTGTTCCCTTTCACCGCTGGAGCAAAAAGTTGCTGAACTGCTTGCAATTAATGAATGTATTGAAGGAATGAGTGGTACGAATAGATATGGAGCACAAATAAATATTCTTACTCCAACGAGCATTAGAGACGCTGACCCAACTGAAGAAAATACAAAACCTTGCAATAACTTAGAAGTAAACAATAGTGAGAAAACCTTAAATACACCATATACTCCATATCGTTATACCCGTGGTAGTTTGCCTAATAAGCAACCATTATTAGAAAAACAAGTAGAAAATCAAATAAAATATCAAGAAAATTCGATTCAACTTTTAAAAAGCTGTGATGAAAACCAAAAAAAAATATTAACAGAATTAGATAAAATTAATATAAGTATTTCAACGGGCAATAAATACTTAAAACGGAGCAGTGATGCAATGGAGCGCATTTACGCGTTAAAAAAAGAAAAGTTTGAATTTTTAAAGAAAAATCAATTGGAAATGATGAAATGTAAAATAGCAAAATTAGAATTAAAGAAAAAAATTTTTGAATTAGAGAACAAGAAAATTTAATTAATGTAAATATTGAGATTTTCCTTTTAATTTTTTTTACAATACTATTATGAATTTTTTTGTTACGTTTGTTTTTTTATTTTTTAAATATACTCTTGTTATGAATTATATTTCTTTTTATGTTTTTAATATGTATGTATATGTATGTAATTACAAATATTAATATTAATTAGCTCCAATGAATTAAAATGTTTATTCACGTTTCAAATAAATATTTTTATTTACATTAATATTTGATTTAAGTAAGTTGAGATTTAATTATTTTATTCAGTTTCTTATCATATTATTTTTTATTTCATTTCGAATACTTTTTGCTATATTGAGTAAATTTGTATCCAAATTACTTTCTGCATTGCTACAAGGTAGAGATAAAGATGCAACTTCCTCAGTTTCCAAACTGTCACTTTGTATATTATACATCAAACAAATATTGTGTAATGCACAACATACGTTTAGAATTTGGGCTGCTTTTTGTGGGGTGTAATGCAGTTCTCTCGCCGCCAAAAGGCAACGAAATCTTGCCTTTAGTACTCCAAAAGTTCTTTCTATAATTGATCTTCCTTTGGAATGTTGATCATTAAAAAATGCTTCATGGGAACTCTCAATTGCATTTCTGAATGGTGTCAAAATCCATGGTTCCAAGGGATAACCAGAATCACCTGCAAAATTATGTGACTTATTTTGTAAGCTAATATTACGAGTTTATATAAATATTTTACCAAGAATTCTAGTACCAGTATCTCCAGCTTGAAACATTCTTTTCAAATATTGCTTTTCTTCCGACAAATTCCAAATGTGAGAATCGTGACAAGCGCCTCCAAAACGTCCATTGATGGCCCTAATATACATTTCATGATCGCAAATCTAATAAAATATGTTACATTGTATAATAATTTGGCATATACATTTATGTTCTTTATTTAACCCTACCGCCATAGCATTTATACTGTGTTTAAGTTTTCTGTTAAAATATAAATGCTCATTGTTGTTTGGTCTTATTATTTGTATGTGGGTTCCATCCACTGCTCCAATAACTCCAGGTATTGCACATTTGCTGTAAAAAAACCTTTTTGCTTCCATCTTTTTCTCTTCGCTCATTCCGAAATCAATGTGTTTAGGACAAAGGTTTTTTTCTATTGATTCACATACCTCCGACAAACAATTAGAAACATATGATTGTGACATTCCCAACAGGCGGTCTTGCCCAATCTGATGTTGATAACCACCTTACCCTAAAAATTTCAATGTGGATGCCAATTTCAACATAGGAGGAACGGCGCTTGATCTTTGCGGTGCTTTTAAGTCATTATTAATGGAGTTTAAGACGTACATAAATGCATCTTTATTGAGCCGAAAATTTTTTATAAACCTAAGAAATATTTTTGCGTTAAATTTAATCATATGTACGAATCATTTTAAAAATATATTACTCACGAATTTTCACTGAGATTCATAATGTCAGATGTATCTCTTATAAACTTTCTTTGCACTCTCTCTGGAACAAAATCATCGTCATCACTGTCCCACAATAAAACACAATCCATTTTAGTTACTTGTAAGTTTTTTAATTTGCAGTTGAACTATTTCTTTAAAACAAATTAGACATTTGTATAAAACAATGCAAAGTGCTGCCAAGTTTTAACATATAAAAAAAAATGTAATTACTTAAAATTTCCCTTAAAATTGTAAACGCAACTCTGCAGGCCTTTCGAACGTACTATGTAATACGATTTTCCTTTCGATTCGGAAATTCCTTTCGAAAGCCTTTTCGATTCGAATAGAAAAACATAATAACCCCCCTGAAGTTGTAATAGCACAACAAGTTAATTTAATCATGACAAGCACAAAAGTTAATGTTAAAAGTATGTAAGTATAAGTAGAGAGAGAGATAGAGAGAAAGAGTCTGAACACTATTACTTAAAGAGTATGTTGCTACATTTTTTTACAATACATTTTCTCTTATACTTAGTACAATAATAATTATGCAAATGAGTTACTACAAAAGACTTTAAATTAATATAGTGAATCAATAAACGAGAGATAATAAATGATGAATTCAGATTCTAACGACGCGTTTTCCACCTTCGCTGGAGTAGCAATCAGCTCCCAGAGTTCGCTACAAAAAAATTTATTTAATACAAGAGAACAGCAAGAGACGATGAAAATAAACACCAGTATTTCGATTTCTCGTTATAAATTTTTATTTCTTCTTTCCCAACACATATATTTATTACACCATGATTTTTCTCGACAGTCTGTTTGTTGACAACCACCTAACTCATTCTCTAACTATGCATCAATTCTCATCACCCCACGAAATCAGTATCGGTTTAATTAAGAACGGGAGATTGTTTTCAAAAAAGACGACTAAAGGCAGCATCACAAGACAAAGCTTACGCTTTATATGACCACAAAGGCGCTTGATGACGTCAGCTAAATCTGGGAGAAACAACTTTCGGAAGAGATTATACTCCCAACCCTCAGAGGTGCTTTCTCTCACGAAACTCAACCACACTGTGCCTCAGCAATTATTTACGTGTTAGCGTCGCTGAATCGTCGTGGCACCGTAGGAGAAAATCTTGTATGGAGAGGTTACTCAAAGGAGAGTTTATACTCCGAATCTTCCGGGGCGTCTCTCCAAACGTTAGCTCAACCACACTGAGGGCAGTTAATCTACTTCTCAATGTCTTCAAGCCGACGTACTACTAGTTAAGCGAAAGAACTTTTGTAAGCTGATAACATAAAGAGAATTTAAACCCGAACCCTCAATTTATAAAACAATTTAACTATTAAGACTTTATTTCGTAAGTAATAATGCATAACAAATAAGGCCATACCAGTTGTTCGCTTGCGCACTGACTGACTAAAAACATGAATCAAGAAAACATGATTGTGCACTGCTCAGGTCCGTTAGTTTGTTGCTCTCTTTTGTGTGACGTAGAAATGGAATATTTTTCGTAAACAAATTAACCATTAACCATTTTCATTCTATTGTGAAGTAGATGCGCAGTAGAAAATTTTTTTGAACGGCTAAATGTGCCGTTATTGATTCATGACTAAAAAATTACAAAATTCATTTTATTTATAGCGTTGCTTGCATGTTGGAGATATTTACCCCCATACAAACAACACACATGCATATGTATAACTCATATGCTGTTTGTCTGTGTATGCAAGTAAACTCTCTCATTTGAATTTAAAAACAAATGTACAAGATGAAATTGAGAGAGAACGTTGAAGAAATACTTTAGTTTGTGTGTATATTTCGTCTAACCAAATTAATATTGATATAAATATTACTCGTATTCTTATTTACAAATTTAGTTGGTTAAATAGATGATGTTTACAATTACACAACTAAAAAGTAGATAGATGCAAAGAATGCTGTTGAAGGACGTAGCGGTCCAGAAAATGCAGCATTTCATTCTGCTTGCGTCTAATTTTTCTTTTTTACTTTGGAAAACGTCCACATACATATGTAAAACATTTTTTTCTTTCAAAAAAAAGGTTTTTATAATAAATGAACTAAAGCCATAATTAATTTTCAATTCATTTGTAATATTCATAATAGTAATAATATTAATAATAATAATAACAATAATAATAAAAATAATAATGATAATAATAATAGTGATAATAATAATAACAATAAAAATAATAATAATAATAATAATAATAATAATAATAATAATCATATCTATTATTTCTAAAACACTTTTTTTTGTCGGTTTAAAATATCTCCCATACCACCGCATCAAATTTAATGAATGATATCTCATTTTAAAGCTTATTTCTAACACTAATGACGAAAAATAATTAGAAATTGAAAAATTAATATTTTTATTGATAAAAATTATATTTTATTAGAACTGAATGATAATACCGTCATTTTATGTTTTTGTTCAAGTGTGGTAATCATCATATATATTATTTCTAAAACACTTTTTTTTGTCGGTTGCAAATATCTCCCATACCACCGCATCAAATTTAATGAATGATATCTCATTTTAAAGCTTATTTCTAACACTAATGACGAAAAATAATTAGAAATTGAAAAATTAATATTTTTATTGATAAAAAGTATATTTTATATAGAACTGCATGATAATACCGTCATTTTATGTTTTTGTTCAAGTGTGGTAATACAGGGTCGCTTCTGCATGATAATACTGTTGTCATTATGATTATATATTTTTGTTCAAGTGTGGTAACGGAGTTCTACATAATACAGTATGTATTAAAATCCATTCTGGCATTACCGTTATTTACTAAGTCAGTTATAAATAATATGCATATTACGTGCAAATTAAGAATATAAATAACTTGAATTTAGATTAAAAGAAGTAATATCAGCAAAAATTATTCATACTGATAAAACTGTACTCATACCCCGAATATACCTTACACCTTCTGATCCAACTGTGCCTTTCCGAATGACACGAAAACAATTCCCTGTGAAAGTTGCTTTTGCTATGAAAATAAACAAAGACAAGGTCAAACCCTTTAAAAGGTAGGATTGTATTTACCAGAACCGGTCTTTTCACATGGGCAGTTATACGTGGCTTTTTCTAGAGTGCATACGTTTAAAGATATTATTGTTTGTATTAGGGATTCGTACGGGCAAAAAGTTAACGATGATCATGTCATTACCTCTAACATTGTATTCAAAGAAGTATTATAAAAGCATTTAAACATATGTGTGTATGTATGTAAATATGTATGCTATATTATGATTTTTAATATTTTTATACTTTTAATAAAATGTATTGAAGTTACTAAAATTTCTATTAATTATTTTCATTTTATCTTACAAAAATGACAACTAACGCTGCGAAATATTCGCACGAGTCATCTAGTAATAATAATAATAATGATAATAATAATAATGATAATAATAATAATAATAATAATAATAAAAATAATGACAATAATAATGATAATAATAAAAATAATAATAATAATAACAAGAATGATAATAGTAATAACAAGAATAATAATAATAATAATAATAATAATAATAATAATAATAATAATAATAATAATATTAATAATAATAATAATAATAATAATAATAATAATAATAATAATAATAATAATGATAATTATGATAATAATAAGTTAATAATCCTATAGAACCAATTCTCAATGGATTAATTATGCTGAAATAATGTGACAGCTTTTAGGCATTTTTGGTGAAGATATATCTGAGTTTATGTTGAAAAGTCACCATTATACTGATTTAGGTAAAAATTGCATGTTGAAAACTCACATTGAAACTGATTTCTTTAAAAATGCCATGAAAAATGATTATTTTAAACTACAAATGCTTTAAGAAGAAGAAGGTGTACGCAATGCGGTGGTTCCAGAGATATAATGTTTAAAACTAATCATTTACCTGATTTCATTAAAAATTACATAAAAATGGCTTTTAGTTGTAAGCTAAAAATGTATTTAAATAGTACATACATATTCCTATAGAATAAGTTGAATAGTTGGAACAATTCCTATTCAGTGGTTCCAGAGTTATATGCGCTTATGTTTAGAACTTGTCGTGTAACAGATTTTATTAAAAATGACAAAAGTGGCTTTTACTTGGAAACTAAAAATGATATTTATATAGTTTTTAATTTGACCTTTTAATTAATTGTATTTTTAACTTATTTTCAAACTCATGCATAGGAAAGCTTAGTATTAAACCAGTAATATTGACTAAATATGTTGATGATTTGGGTTGTATAATATATGAAAATGCAATTGATACTTTGCTTAAAACTTTTAATGAATTTATTCCTAGTACGAGTATTAAGTTTACAATAGAAGTAGAATGTGATTCAAAACTTCCGTATTTAGATACTTTGCTTATTAGGAGAAGAAATAATCTATTAATAGATTGGTATCAAAAACCAATACCTTCTAGTAGAATCATTAATTACTATTCTAAACACAGCAAACGAATTATACTAAATGCAGCTAAAAATTTAATAGAAAGGATACTTATGATAAGTGATATTGAGTTTCATAAAAAGAATAAGAAAAATATTAGAAAAATATTGAATAATAATAATTTTCCAATTCAACTTACAAATAGATTAATTATGCAATATATAAATAAGAATAATTTAAATACAGGAAATAGAAATATGATTAAACCAAAGATTTATAAAAGTTTGATTTATGTACCTGAAATAACAGAACGGTTAAAGAAATCAAAAATTTTTGACTGCAATAAATATAGATTGGCATAAAAACACACTATACATTAAAAATACTATTTAGTAAAACTAAAGATAAAATGCCGAATCTAGAATTATCAAATTTATAGTCTATAAAATTCCTTGTAGCGGAAACGATAACGAGATTTGTAATAAAGTATATATAGGAACAACAAAAAATATTCTCAAAACAAGAATTGCTGGTCATAAATCTGATCAAAAATATAAAAATATTAATTCACAAAAAACTGCATTATCATCTCATTGTGCTAAATAAATCAATATCCTAACTTTAAATGTTTCAGTAATAAACACAGAAAACAATTATACACGGTGTTATATGTTAGAAATGTTACAAATAATTAATACACCAATAACACAGAGAATTAATTTTGAGGAAGACACAGATAATGTAGCTCAGATTTATAGACACTTGATAAATAAGAAATAATTTTGTACTTTATATTTGTTTTCTAAAAAAAATTTGTATATGATAAAACAATTTTTTGTTTTATGTTAGTTTGAAAAAGTTTTTTTATTACTTTTTTATTGTTGTTTTATTTAATGTTCAAATAACTATTTTTCATAATGATGCTACACAAAGGAGTAGCGAAATATTGAAAAAATAAAATAAAAGATAAAGACCTTGAGTTTGAAAACAAGTTAAAAATACAACTAAAAATGATACTTAAACGGTGGTTACACATTCGTATAGCAGAAGGGTAGATGTACACAATGCGCTAGCTATAACATAGTAATCTAAGTTGATGTTGAAAATCCACCATGAAACTGATTTCGTTAAAAATGACATCAAAGTGAATTTTAATTAGAAACTAATAATATTGCCTAAGCTGCGCTCACACATTCTTAATGAAGAAAGTTAGATATACACAATGCGCTAGCTTGTACAAAATTATTGCGGTGGTTTCAGAGATAACTAACACTTTGCTTAATTTTTATTAGAGCTCAACTGAAGAGCTGTTTATTATTAAGAGCTGAATGAAGAGCTCCTTAGAAGGTTGTATTACTAATTAAATTATTTAACAGGAATGCATTTCATATATACTATTTAATATAAATTTTAAACAATACTGTGTGAGAATATTTTAAGTTGAAATTAAAACTAAACGGTGCTTAAAATTAGTACAGGAATATTGTGGGAAATTTATGAGTAATATGATTACACTTAAAATAATAATTTATTCCCACAACGGCGAGGGCTTTGGTGCAGCAAAACGTATGTGTTTAATACATCAACAATAAAAGAACAACAATAAACGTCACTGCACAATTGTTGTTGGTCTCGAATATTTCTCAAGTACTGTTGGCAGCTTAAAAAAAAGTGTCAAGTGATCGCTGTTCGAATGAACTCAAGGTTGGTGCATTATTTGACTTAAATTGTATATACAGTCGTTTAAGAAAATGCAATCATATTGTGTTGTTTAAAAGAATAAAATCATGCTACACCTCCACTTTTCGCAAGAATGTTCATATAATGTTAGTTTTATGGACATTTTTTTTTCATACATTTATTTCATTATTATTAATAATCCCTAATTTGGATTATCAATTTTATTGTTATTTATTATGATATGACTTAAGTCTATTTTTATGAACTATTTGTTGTTTTAAATTCATTTTAAGAGATAAATTCGAAAAGTTTCTCACTAGGTGCCACTTTTACTTAATAAATATTATGTTTACTGGCCACATATTCGAGCTTAGAGAAAAAATTTTCCCAAGTCAAAGTTCCTTTTTTTTAGAAAATCAATAATTTGTATGTATGTTACTATAGATTTTTCTCGTTTGGTGCAGCATCTTTCGGGAGAAATCGTTAGGCGTCCGCAACATAGTTATCTTTTCCCATAAGATATTCAACCGTGAAATCATATTCTTCGAGATCAAGTGATCACTACGCAAATTTTAGTGATCTTTAGAGTACTTTAGTGTACTTTTTAATGATTTTTAGTGTTTATCGTAGTGGTCTTGCCTGTAAATTACTTTAAGAGTTTGTTCTTTAGAGTATTTTTGTTAAACTTAAGGGTAGTTTTTTGATTTTTTATGTTTTTCATTGTAGTCTTGCTAGGTCCTTAATTACCCTCGGCTTGTCTGCTATTCCGCTTTGTTTTATCATTGCCACTTACATGCTTTTTCTTTTCCATATATTGTGTTAGTTTTAAACCAAATTCTTTCAAGTAATTAAACCAAACAAAATGTCCTATAATTTCTCTTAAAATATAGAAAAACTCATAAATTTCATTACAATGTTTATATTTATGAAATAACACACAAATTGTATTGCCCAAATAAAAATTTATTTAGCAAACAATAGATTATTACAAAGCAGATTCAAGTTTGTTTGTTCAAAAAACTGAAGAAAAAATTCTTACAAATTAAGTGATTTTTTTAAGCAGATGTAAAACAATGTTTACCTGCTCATGATGTAATAAAAGCATTTCGCATATATTAAACTCCATAAATAGACAGTTAGTTTTTCCAAACCTTTATTACTCAGTAATATTTTTTATTGATTTTTACATTGCAACAAATTTGAAATTATGTAAAATATTTAAAAATATCTGCCAATCAATATATTGTTTTTATCCAAAATTATCTAATTTAACTTTATAATACTAATTTCTATATTTGTTTTATAATTAAAGTAAATTTATTAACAAACACTTCAATTTATCTGTTATATAATTTAATCGATAAATTATATTTAATCTTGAAATTTTGATAATATATAAATTAAAAGATAACTTTCTTTAGTAATTTTATAAATACAAAATAAAAAATTGTATTTATTAAATTTTCAATTGTAACCTTGCAAGCAAGATCACTATGAAAAACACAAAAAATCAAAAAAAAACTACCCTTAAGTTTAACAAAAATACTCTAAAGAACAAACTCCAAAAGTAATTTACAAGCAAGACCACTACGATAAACACTAAAGATTATTTGAAAGTACACTAAAGTTCATTAAAAATACTCTAAAGATCACTAAAATTTGCGTAGTGATCACTAAAATAAAGATCAGCACGTTATCGTAGTGTTTGTAATCATCAGCCTACAATCGTTGTGTACGGTATATTGTTTGCGTACAGTTTCATAAAAAAAGCAAATTTAGTGTTTGTGTTGTACAAACAGTACACTATGATAGTGTATTTTTTTTCAAACTCTGTTCAAAATAATCTTAAATTTATTTCTCGAGAGGATTAGTTCTTCATATTTCTGACGTGGATGCAGTAAATGACGCAATACAGCTCCGAATTTTGTTCTTTTCTAGCATATAAAAAATTTAATTAAGTTTTGCATTTTTGAATATTTGAACACAATTTTCGTATCTATGAAAAAAAAAAATAAAATAAGACAGAATTTTATCTTTTGTTAATAAACCTTTTAAACAGAATTATTAAAAAGGCATAAAAGTTACCTGTTTCTTTGAATTTTTTGATGTCGTCGGAATGTCTTCAGAAATTACTTCAGAAAAACACAATTGTTCTTAACAAGAAAAATGTTAAAGGTTTTATTCTTTGAATAATATATATATAAGGTTCGTACAGTTGTAAATTAAAGGAAAATATTGAAATTTCTTGTACAATACATTTTTTGTGTCATTTATACATTTAGTTTTGTAAATTTTTATTTTGCTAGGATAATTCTTAATAGGTTTTTGGAAGGGAGCAAGAATTACAGTTATTATAAACAATGTTTCTTTGATTATAAAAATTTATTTCCTTCATTTAAGAAATATAATAAATATATATTTATAAATATTACATATTAGCCGCTGAGTGACGCTTACCATATTTGAAGAAGCCAACACATAACCCTCATAAATAACACAATTGATGATGTTATAGCTAGCGGTTCTCAACAAAATTATTTAAAATTAAAGGGTGTTCCAAAAGTGACGAGATATTTACATATATGTTCCTTTTTTACCGTGTTAGGCAAAAAATTAACATTAGCACAGTGCATATAAGAAGATGTGCGCTTTAGGGTCAAGTATTAAAAAATAAAAGTAAAGATTAAAAGGTGTGCCGTAAAATAAAAATCTTAAAGAATTATAAATTAAAAATTAACATAACATTTCAAATTTGTATAATTTATACGTTTTACTTTCTGCATTAAATTTAAAGAGCTCTGTGTTAATAAAGATTTGTTCGAAATTTATGAAAATTGTTGAGCATCATTGATTATTTCATATGGAAAATTTGACATCATTATTGTGGTTTCTATCTCGCGATTTAGGAGAATTAAATGTTTTATTGTTTTCATAACGCCTATTTTCTTTCTTTCACAGCGTTGATAAAATGTTGTCAGAAACATTTCATATGTTTTTCTAGAAGAAAAACATTACTACTTCTGCAACATTTTTTCATGACTTTTTCATACATATTTTTTATGTATGTAGTTTGACAGAATTCCGCATGAAAAACTGAACAGAGTAGCAGGCTTTAACAAGAAATATGCGTTATTATGAATAATTTGAGGTTTTACGCACAGACAAATAACCAGGTCCGAAACGAAAAATTCAGTGTGGCCAGATTCCAGCTTTCGTTAGAGAGGGATAGTACCAGTCCTTGGCTTTTTGATATTACTACCTCTTTCTGATTATAGCTGGAATTTGACATTTTATTTATTTACAAAAATTGTAAAGATATTGTGTCTAAAGTATAATAATTTATAAACAATTAAAGTGAATTATATCATTTTAATGTTGTTAATAAATCTAAAATTAAAGTTATAAATTTTATTTGAAGATTTTTTTGTGTGCTTTTTTTGTCTCAAAATCATTTAAAATAAGGGTTGAAAAATCAACCACAACAACAAACCAAAAAATCTAACAAAAGATGTAAGTTGAACAAAGTTGTTTTTAATGTAAATTAGATTTTAATGAAATTATCTGGTTTCTTTCAGGAGTCACCGCTGCATAATGGGTTGTGCCGAAGGAGAGAAGCTGCACCAGTTCCCGAAAAATCCGGCCAAATAAGTTTGTATATAAGTTTTATTAGTGACATGCTTGCGGCAGGTTTTGTACATTAGAGGAACTGTGTTCCTTTTCAATGTACAAAATCTTATTTTATTTAGTTTGATTCCTAGATAGTTTGAATGTATGTTTGATGAGATTTTATCTTAGCAAACATATACATATGACAGTGTTTCTCCCAATCAGAAAAATTTAAGGGATTTTAAGGTAAAAAAGTGCGTGTGTTAAGTGTTTTAAACAGATAAGAAAACAAGTGCAAAATTACTAAAATAGTGAAAGTATAAATTTAATTGAAAATACAGAAAGAATATTAATTGTTGTGCAAGAATATGAAAGCTCCAATATAATTCAACAAGCAGAATTAGTGCAATCAATCATATGAATTTTTGGAATACCAAATGCAACAGTGGATATGGATTATTTTTAACCTGTGAAAGTTTTTCAATAAAAAATATATTTTACTCAATGACAGGAACTCTTCAATACCTTCCTACAACAGTGGATAAGGATTATTTTAAAATTGTTTGCAATACCTGCTACAACAGTGGATAAGGATTATTTTTAAATTTTTTGTTGGATGTTTTTTTTATTTTTTTAAATGTGTAATTTATATTGTAGTTTATTTTTGGTGTTAGTTGTTTATTTTAATTACAAAATATATTGAATTGATTTTAACTAGAAATTTGTTTGGATTAAAGGTGGTATTGGGTTTAGTAGATAGAAGTAGATTCAAAAAATTTTTTTATTTATTTTAATTTATAATTTTTATACATGTGTATGTTTCATATGCGTTTTTCATTTTGTATGCGTTTTTCTTTTATTATTAATAAGTATCTTTGTATATATGTACTTTTTAGACAAATTATTTCACCTTTTTTATAATTTTTTTTTAATTCTGTAACAAAAAATCAACTGCTGAAATTCAGTAGTCTAAAAGAGAAATAAGATCGTACTCTTCCAGTCTTCAAATATTATTATTTTTTTTCTTTTTAATTACTGAAAACTGGAAGTAGATCGATGAAATTATGTTTATTAAAATAAAGGTATATTAAAATCTTCTTTTTTTATTTTAACACAGATTGTAGCGATGCATGGCTAATTGCCCTGAGATGGAAATCAATAATTGCTGGAATTATTTTAAAACTGCTGAAATAAAACATAAAATTTTTCTTATTATAAATTGTTTCTTTTTTTATTATATACCTACTTTAATAAAAACCGTAAAAGCTATCATTAAAGTTAAAAGATATTATAAATAATTGTATGTTTTTTCTTTATATAAGGTTTTTGAAATATAAAAGTAAGTTTTATTAGTATTGATTAAAACTTTCACTTTTATTCACATCTTTGGAATCTGTTAATTTAGTGGCTAAAGCATATGTATATGTGGTAGGAGAAAGTATGTTTTAAAATTGATTTCTCATAAAAAAATTGTTGTATTTTGGATTAATAGTGCATCCTCTTGTTCAATAATTTCACTAGTAAATCGCTCCTTGGCCTCACGATGTATTTTTGATCTGGAAGGATTGATTACAATACGTTCTCTAACTGCATCAATTTTAATAGAACCCATTTTTGGCTTTTGATAGTCTAATTAAATACCGATACATTTAGACGGTGAAATAAAGGCCAACAGCAGATTCTTCTAAACTTCTGATTTTTTAGATTACTTCACAGTGGGTGTAACGGTCGCCATCGGTTTTATATTGGCATTGTTCCAGATTTTCTTGGCCGTTTTTTCTTTAGGTTTTGGAGTTGATATACCTTAAAAAATATAAAAACACAAATATTAGTTTTGCTGCAGTAACATAGAATATTATAACTAACTTACCTTCTGGCGTAACTTTTCTTTTTTTTTGCTGGTGGGGCATTCATCGAGTTTGACGAATCACCAACTTATCAATGTAACGTTTCACTTTTATTTTCCGTCCACTAACAGGTTCTGTTAGTTCTGTACCAAGTGGGACAGACGAGACATCTGTTTTTATCTTTTCCTCTACATCTTTCCCCTATAGCTTCTTTAACCTTTTTAACACTTTCTTCCTTTACATCCATTACCTGTGGTTCGTAAACCGTAGTATTATTGATGACACTTTCATTCAAAGCTATATTTGGCAAATCAAAAGGTGCTGTTTATTCGACATTGGCTGCAGCATCTATTTGATCAATGGCCTCTCGAAAATTATTCCGTTTCATATTTTTGTCTGTGGCGAATATTTCTTTGTTTTCAACATAAGGAAAGAGGTTTTCCTTCCACCTTAATATTGGCAGTCTCACCGGTAGCTGGCAAAAACCAAATCCTAAAATACAATAAATCTGGCATAAACACGTTTAATGGCCAATTTTTTTACTTACCAATAAAACCACGCAAACTGTTTTGATTTTTGTTTGCGGAGCCTCCAATGGAATTGCAGTACAACCTGAAATTATAAGGGAAAACATTATTTTTTTAGTTGTTCTTATACACTGTAACATTATAAAAACATTTTATAATTTTTTTATAAATTTCTTTCACTGATATTTATACTTTTTTTAATTTTTCTTAAAAAACAAAATTTTTACCCCAATTTTGATATACATTTTTTGTTTGATTAAATAAAAACATATGTTTGCAATAGGTATGTGTAGCGGTTTCTTCCAACTCATTGCTTTCAGCGTTTTTGAATATTTTTTTATTCACTTAAACGAAAGCTGGAAGAAAAAATGATAACACACTTTTTTAAACGTCACTAGTGAGTTATCTGGTTATTTATCTGTGGTTTTACGTATCAACTCATGTCAACACTTCGAAATAATACATGTAATTACATAGTATTTTTCGGGGTAATACTGCAATGTTTTTCGTACTATAGTAAAGTGTTGCCCAATTACTCTATAAAAATATAATGTCACGCTGTTTAAGTACAATTGGAAAAAGATTAGTCGGCTGCTGATTTTAAGCCGAGTTAAGCAATTTCTTTGCCGGTGGCGGCGGCTTGTAGCCTGCTTTTATCCGATTCGACGCAGCTCTCTGTCCTGAGAGGTGTTAGTGCATTGTCCATATTAATGTTTCTGGGCTTTATGGCTATTGCAAACCAGTAAAAGCTCCGTACCCTAATACTAATGTGACTGGGATCTGTGAGTGTTTAAGCCAGTAGAAGCCCTTTTCACAACCACTGCTGTGGCTAGGATATATAGGAATGTGGTCGTAAAGGTTTACGGCTACTACTGAAGCTGTTGCATACTTGTGGTAGCTCTTCGAATACCATGACAACCAAAGCCAAACTGAAGTTGTAATAGCACAACAAGTTAATTTAATCATGACAAGCACAAAAGTTAATGTTAAAAGTATGTAAATATAAGTAGAGAGAGATAGAGAGAGAAAGAGTCTGAACACTATTACTTAAAGAGTATGTTGCTACATTCATTTACAATACATTTTCTCTTATACTTAGTACAATAATAATTATGCAAATGAGTTACTACAAAAGAGTTTAAATTAATATAGTGAATCAATAAACTAGAGATAATAAATGATAAATTCAGATTATAACGACGCGTTTTCCACCTTCGCTAGAGTAACAATCAGCTCCCAGAGTTCGCTACAAAAAAATATATTTAATACAAGAGAACAGCAAGAGACGATGAAAATAAACACCAGTATTTCGATTTCTCGTTATAAATTTTTATTTCTTCTTTCCCAACACATATATTTATTACACCATGATTTTTCTCGACAGTCTGTTTGTTGAAAACCACCTAACTATTCTCTAACTATGCATCAATTCTCATCACCCCACGAAATCAGAATCGGTTTAATTAAGAACGGGAGATTGTTTTCAAAAAATACGACTAAAAGCAGCATCACAAGACAAAGCTTACGCTTTATATGACCACAAAGGCGCTTGATGACGTCAGCTAAAGCTGGGAGAAACAACTCTCGGAAGAGATTATACTCCCAACCCTTATAGGTGCTTTCTCTCACGAAACTCAACCACACTGTGCCTCACCAATTATTCACGTGTTAGCGTCGCTAAATCGTCGTGGCACTGTAGGAGAAAATCTTGTATGGAAAGGTTACTCAAAGGAGAGTTTATACTCCGAATCTTCCGGGGCGTCTCTCCAAACGTTAGCTCAACCACACTGAGGGCAGTTAATCTACTTCTCAATGTCTTCAAGCCGACGTACTACTAGTTAAGCGAAAGAACTTTTGTAAGCTGATAACATAAAGAGAATTTAAACCCGAACCCTCAATTTATAAAACAATTTAACTATTAAGACTTTATTTCGTAAGTAATAATGCATAACAAATAAGGCCATACCAGTTGTTCGCTTGCGCACTGACTGACTAAAAACATGAATCAAGAAAACATGATTGTGCACTGCTCAGGTCCGTTAGTTTGTTGCTCTCTTTTGTGTGACGTAGAAATGGAATATTTTTCGTAAACAAATTAACCATTAACCATTTTCATTCTATTGTGAAGTAGACGCGCAGTAGAAAATTTTTTTGAACGGCTAAATGTGCCGTTATTGATTCATGACTAAAAAATTACAAAATTCATTTTATTTATAGCGTTGCTTGCATGTTGGAGATATTTACCCCCATACAAACAACACACATGCATATGTATAACTCATATGCTGTTTGTCTGTGTATGCAAGTAAACTCTCTCATTTGAATTTAAAAACAAATGTACAAGATGAAATTGAGAGAGAACGTTGAAGAAATACTTTAGTTTGTGTGTATATTTCGTCTAACCAAATTAATATTGATATAAATATTACTCGTATTCTTATTTACAAATTTAGTTGGTTAAATAGATGATGTTTACAATTACACAACTAAAAAGTAGATAGATGCAAAGAATGCTGTTGAAGGACGTAGCGGTCCAGAAAATGCAGCATTTCATTCTGCTTGCGTCTAATTTTTCTTTTTTACTTTGGAAAACGTCCACATACATATGTAAAACATTTTTTTCTTTCAAAAAAAAGGTTTTTATAATAAATGAACTAAAGCCATAATTAATTTTCAATTCATTTGTAATATTCATAATAGTAATAATATTAATAATAATAATAACAATAATAATAAAAATAATAATGATAATAATAATAGTGATAATAATAATAACAATAAAAATAATAATAATAATAATAATAATAATAATAATAATAATCATATCTATTATTTCTAAAACACTTTTTTTGTCGGTTTAAAATATCTCCCATACCACCGCATCAAATTTAATGAATGATATCTCATTTTAAAGCTTATTTCTAACACTAATGACGAAAAATAATTAGAAATTGAAAAATTAATATTTTTATTGATAAAAATTATATTTTATTAGAACTGAATGATAATACCGTCATTTTATGTTTTTGTTCAAGTGTGGTAATCATCATATATATTATTTCTAAAACACTTTTTTTTGTCGGTTGCAAATATCTCCCATACCACCCCATCAAATTTAATGAATGATATCTCATTTTAAAGCTTATTTCTAACACTAATGACGAAAAATAATTAGAAATTGAAAAATTAATATTTTTATTGATAAAAAGTATATTTTATATAGAACTGCATGATAATACCGTCATTTTATGTTTTTGTTCAAGTGTGGTAATACAGGGTCGCTTCTGCATGATAATACTGTTGTCATTATGATTATATATTTTTGTTCAAGTGTGGTAACGGAGTTCTACATAATACAGTATGTATTAAAATCCATTCTGGCATTACCGTTATTTACTAAGTCAGTTATAAATAATATGCATATTACGTGCAAATTAAGAATATAAATAACTTGAATTTAGATTAAAAGAAGTAATATCAGCAAAAATTATTCATACTGATAAAACTGTACTCATACCCCGAATATACCTTACACCTTCTGATCCAACTGTGCCTTTCCGAATGACACGAAAACAATTCCCTGTGAAAGTTGCTTTTGCTATGAAAATAAACAAAGACAAGGTCAAACCCTTTAAAAGGTAGGATTGTATTTACCAGAACCGGTCTTTTCACATGGGCAGTTATACGTGGCTTTTTCTAGAGTGCATACGTTTAAAGATATTATTGTTTGTATTAGGGATTCGTACGGGCAAAAAGTTAACGATGATCATGTCATTACCTCTAACATTGTATTCAAAGAAGTATTATAAAAGCATTTAAACATATGTGTGTATGTATGTAAATATGTATGCTATATTATGATTTTTAATATTTTTATACTTTTAATAAAATGTATTGAAGTTACTAAAATTTCTATTAATTATTTTCATTTTATCTTACAAAAATGACAACTAACGCTGCGAAATATTCGCACGAGTCATCTAGTAATAATAATAATAATGATAATAATAATAATGATAATAATAATAATAATAATAATAATAATAATAATAATAAAAATAATGACAATAATAATGATAATAATAAAAATAATAATAATAATAATAACAAGAATGATAATAGTAATAACAAGAATAATAATAATAATAATAATAATAATAATAATAATAATAATAATAATAATAATAATAATAATAATAATATTAATAATAATAATAATAATAATAATAATAATAATAATAATAATAATAATAATAATGATAATTATGATAATAATAAGTTAATAATCCTATAGAACCAATTCTCAATGGATTAATTATGCTGAAATAATGTGACAGCTTTTAGGCATTTTTGGTGAAGATATATCTGAGTTTATGTTGAAAAGTCACCATTATACTGATTTAGGTAAAAATTGCATGTTGAAAACTCACATTGAAACTGATTTCTTTAAAAATGCCATGAAAAATGATTATTTTAAACTACAAATGCTTTAAGAAGAAGAAGGTGTACGCAATGCGGTGGTTCCAGAGATATAATGTTTAAAACTAATCATTTACCTGATTTCATTAAAAATTACATAAAAATGGCTTTTAGTTGTAAGCTAAAAATGTATTTAAATAGTACATACATATTCCTATAGAATAAGTTGAATAGTTGGAACAATTCCTATTCAGTGGTTCCAGAGTTATATGCGCTTATGTTTAGAACTTGTCGTGTAACAGATTTTATTAAAAATGACAAAAGTGGCTTTTACTTGGAAACTAAAAATGATATTTATATAGTTTTTAATTTGACCTTTTAATTAATTGTATTTTTAACTTATTTTCAAACTCATGCATAGGAAAGCTTAGTATTAAACCAGTAATATTGACTAAATATGTTGATGATTTGGGTTGTATAATATATGAAAATGCAATTGATACTTTGCTTAAAACTTTTAATGAATTTATTCCTAGTACGAGTATTAAGTTTACAATAGAAGTAGAATGTGATTCAAAACTTCCGTATTTAGATACTTTGCTTATTAGGAGAAGAAATAATCTATTAATAGATTGGTATCAAAAACCAATACCTTCTAGTAGAATCATTAATTACTATTCTAAACACAGCAAACGAATTATACTAAATGCAGCTAAAAATTTAATAGAAAGGATACTTATGATAAGTGATATTGAGTTTCATAAAAAGAATAAGAAAAATATTAGAAAAATATTGAATAATAATAATTTTCCAATTCAACTTACAAATAGATTAATTATGCAATATATAAATAAGAATAATTTAAATACAGGAAATAGAAATATGATTAAACCAAAGATTTATAAAAGTTTGATTTATGTACCTGAAATAACAGAACGGTTAAAGAAATCAAAAATTTTTGACTGCAATAAATATAGATTGGCATAAAAACACACTATACATTAAAAATACTATTTAGTAAAACTAAAGATAAAATGCCGAATCTAGAATTATCAAATTTATAGTCTATAAAATTCCTTGTAGCGGAAACGATAACGAGATTTGTAATAAAGTATATATAGGAACAACAAAAAATATTCTCAAAACAAGAATTGCTGGTCATAAATCTGATCAAAAATATAAAAATATTAATTCACAAAAAACTGCATTATCATCTCATTGTGCTAAATAAATCAATATCCTAACTTTAAATGTTTCAGTAATAAACACAGAAAACAATTATACACGGTGTTATATGTTAGAAATGTTACAAATAATTAATACACCAATAACACAGAGAATTAATTTTGAGGAAGACACAGATAATGTAGCTCAGATTTATAGACACTTGATAAATAAGAAATAATTTTGTACTTTATATTTGTTTTCTAAAAAAAATTTGTATATGATAAAACAATTTTTTGTTTTATGTTAGTTTGAAAAAGTTTTTTTATTACTTTTTTATTGTTGTTTTATTTAATGTTCAAATAACTATTTTTCATAATGATGCTACACAAAGGAGTAGCGAAATATTGAAAAAATAAAATAAAAGATAAAGACCTTGAGTTTGAAAACAAGTTAAAAATACAACTAAAAATGATACTTAAACGGTGGTTACACATTCGTATAGCAGAAGGGTAGATGTACACAATGCGCTAGCTATAACATAGTAATCTAAGTTGATGTTGAAAATCCACCATGAAACTGATTTCGTTAAAAATGACATCAAAGTGAATTTTAATTAGAAACTAATAATATTGCCTAAGCTGCGCTCACACATTCTTAATGAAGAAAGTTAGATATACACAATGCGCTAGCTTGTACAAAATTATTGCGGTGGTTTCAGAGATAACTAACACTTTGCTTAATTTTTATTAGAGCTCAACTGAAGAGCTGTTTATTATTAAGAGCTGAATGAAGAGCTCCTTAGAAGGTTGTATTACTAATTAAATTATTTAACAGGAATGCATTTCATATATACTATTTAATATAAATTTTAAACAATACTGTGTGAGAATATTTTAAGTTGAAATTAAAACTAAACGGTGCTTAAAATTAGTACAGGAATATTGTGGGAAATTTATGAGTAATATGATTACACTTAAAATAATAATTTATTCCCACAACGGCGAGGGCTTTGGTGCAGCAAAACGTATGTGTTTAATACATCAACAATAAAAGAACAACAATAAACGTCACTGCACAATTGTTGTTGGTCTCGAATATTTCTCAAGTACTGTTGGCAGCTTAAAAAAAAGTGTCAAGTGATCGCTGTTCGAATGAACTCAAGGTTGGTGCATTATTTGACTTAAATTGTATATACAGTCGTTTAAGAAAATGCAATCATATTGTGTTGTTTAAAAGAATAAAATCATGCTACACCTCCACTTTTCGCAAGAATGTTCATATAATGTTAGTTTTATGGACATTTTTTTTTCATACATTTATTTCATTATTATTAATAATCCCTAATTTGGATTATCAATTTTATTGTTATTTATTATGATATGACTTAAGTCTATTTTTATGAACTATTTGTTGTTTTAAATTCATTTTAAGAGATAAATTCGAAAAGTTTCTCACTAGGTGCCACTTTTACTTAATAAATATTATGTTTACTGGCCACATATTCGAGCTTAGAGAAAAAATTTTCCCAAGTCAAAGTTCCTTTTTTTTAGAAAATCAATAATTTGTATGTATGTTACTATAGATTTTTCTCGTTTGGTGCAGCATCTTTCGGGAGAAATCGTTAGGCGTCCGCAACATAGTTATCTTTTCCCATAAGATATTCAACCGTGAAATCATATTCTTCGAGATCAAGTGATCACTACGCAAATTTTAGTGATCTTTAGAGTACTTTAGTGTACTTTTTAATGATTTTTAGTGTTTATCGTAGTGGTCTTGCCTGTAAATTACTTTAAGAGTTTGTTCTTTAGAGTATTTTTGTTAAACTTAAGGGTAGTTTTTTGATTTTTTATGTTTTTCATTGTAGTCTTGCTAGCAGCATCACAAGACAAAGCTTACGCTTTATATGACCACAAAGGCGCTTGATGACGTCAGCTAAAGCTGGGAGAAACAACTCTCGGAAGAGATTATACTCCCAACCCTCAGAGGTGCTTTCTCTCACGAAACTCAACCACACTGTGCCTCAGCAATTATTTACGTGTTAGCGTCGCTGAATCGTCGTGGCACCGTAGGAGAAAATCTTGTATGGAGAGGTTACTCAAAGGAGAGTTTATACTCCGAATCTTCCGGGGCGTCTCTCCAAACGTTAGCTCAACCACACTGAGGGCAGTTAATCTACTTCTCAATGTCTTCAAGCCGACGTACTACTAGTTAAGCGAAAGAACTTTTGTAAGCTGATAACATAAAGAGAATTTAAACCCGAACCCTCAATTTATAAAACAATTTAACCATTAAGACTTTATTTCGTAAGTAATAATGCATAACAAATAAGGCCATACCAGTTGTTCGCTTGCGCACTGACTGACTAAAAACATGAATCAAGAAAACATGATTGCGCACTGCTCAGGTCCGTTAGTTTGTTGCTCTCTTATGTGTGACGTAGAAATGGAATATTTTTAACCATTAACTATTTTCATTCTATTGTGAAGTAGATGCGCAGTAGAAAATTTTTTTGAACGGCTAAATGTGCAATTTTGTTTTATTGATTCATGACCAAAAAATTACAAAATTCATTTTATTTATAGCGATTGCTTGCATGTTGGAGATATTTACCCCCATACAAGCAACACACATACATATGTATAAGTCATATACTGTTTGTCTGTGTATGCAAGTAAATTCTCTCGTTTTAATTCAAAAACAAATATACAAGATGAAATTGAGATAGAACGTTGAAGAAATACTTTAGTTTGTGTGTATATTTCGTCGTGTATATTCGTGTGTATATCTCGTATTCTTATTTACAAATTTAGTTGGTTAAATAGATGATGTTTACAATTACACAACTAAAAAGTAGATAGATGCAAAGAATGCTGTTGAAGGACGTAGCGGTCCAGAAAATGCAGCATTTCATTCTGCTAGCGTCTAATTTTTCTTGTTTTCTTTGGAAAACATCCACATACATATGTAAAACAATTTTTTCTTTCTAATTCATTAATAATAATCATAATAATAATAATAATATTAATAATAATAACAATAATAATAAAAATAATATTGATAATAATAGTAGTGATAATAATAATAATATTGATAATAATAATAATAATAATAATAATAATAATAATAAAAATAATAATAATAATGATGATAATAATAATGATAATAATAAAAATAATAATAATAATAATAATAATAATAATAATGATAATAATAAGAATAATAATAATAATAATAATAATAATAAGTTAATAATCCTTTAATACCAATTCTTGAACTAGGATTTTTCATAGAAAACAAATACGATAGTAGGCTGTGATCAGTGCAAACAAGAAAATGTTTACTATATATATGTGGTCTGAAATGTGTAGTAGCCCAATGTATGGCAATTAGTTCTTGTTCAATCGTAGACTTGTTACTTTCAGCCTTAGTGAATGTTTTTGATGCGTAAGCAACTGGAAGGAACTTAAGATTAAGTTCTCGACATAATTCAAAAACGTCTTTCAAATTTGGGCCATTATTGTTTTATTGGTGCGGTTAGCTCATTCCGTAGGATTTTCCTTGTGCGTATATGGAGCTGTGAACTGCTACTGAATCCCAATATCCTTTAAGTATCTTCGAAAAATGCGGGAAGTGAATTGTGTACCATTATCAGTAATAATGGTTTTTGCTACACCATAGCGAGATACAATCCGTTCCCTAAATGCCTCAACTAGACCTTCAGCAGTCACGTTTCTCAGGGGTATTAATTCATTCCATTTGGTAAAACGATCGACGAAGTTTAGGTGCACAGTAGACCCGTGTTTATATCGTGGTAGCGGTCCTACAAAATCCGCACAAACTGTTGCCCACACGGTTCGTCAGGAACGCGATTCAACATTTCTCCTGCCGGCATTTGTTGACTGAATTTATATTTTTGGTAGGATTCACACTTACGGATATAATGACTTACATCACGCAACATCTCTGGCAAATAATAAGGGAGGCGATGCGGTTTGCAGTTTTTCTTAACCCTAAATGGCCTGCAGCAGCTATGTCGTGGTTTTCTAATAAGACCCGACTTTTTAAGGGTCCTGCCAGACATAACTTCCAAGAGTTTGAATCATCGTCAATGAGGCGAGAGAAGTGCCGATACAATTATCTATCTGCCAAACTATAGTCGGGATATTTCTCAGGCTGTTGTTGTATAGTTTTCTTAACCAAGCACATTCCACATTAGTTGTTTCAGTATGAATAATATGAAGTGTCTCTCTGGGTTGGCGAAATGACGCATCCGCTACGACGTTCTTGTTACCCTTACAGTAAAGTTATATTGCTGAAGCTCTTATGTCCAGCGCGCTAAGCGTCCAGTAGGGCTTTCGCTAGAATTCAGCCATTTCAACGCTAGATGGTCTGTGGTAATGACAAATTGATAGCCTTCTAAATAGGGCCTCATTTTTCGAATTCCCCACATGGTTGCTGGTCATTCTTTTTCTATAGTGGGTATGCACGGCTCCGAGACCATAATCGCTGGCATCAGTTTGCAATGTAAAGGTTTGATTAAAATCAGGGCATGCCAGGCCTGGAACCTTAATAGGGTGTTCCTTAGGCAGCTCAAATGCTTCTTGCTGTTCTGTTACCCAGTGCCAATGTTTTCCCTTTTTCTGTGGATTGATTCTTAGCCTGGGTTTTCGGAGCCGTCAGAAAACTATCCTCAAATTTGCCAAATGTTCATCTAGTGTTCTCCCAATCACAATAATATCATCGAGGTAAGCGAATGCGCAAGGCTTCATATCAGCCCCAATTACACTATCCAGGGCTCTTTGGAACGTGGAGGGGGGGATTGTAATCCGAAGGGCATAATGCGCCACTGATATAATCCACGACCTGTCACCGCAAAAGCCGTATTCCTTTTGCTGTTTTTATCTATAGGAATCTACCAGTACCCGTCCTTCAAGTCGAGGCTGTTAACATAAGTAACGTTGCGCAACCTGTTCAAAATAGTTTCAATTTCGGGTAAAGGGTATGCGTCAGGTACTGACCTGTTATTCAGTAGCCTAAAATCATGCACATTCTCTAGGCTCCGCTCTCTTCCGACCTAAAGTCATACAGTTTGTACGTGCTATAAGATGGTCCGATAAACTCTTGCGCAATTAGTTTGTTGACTTCAGAGTCTATAATTGCTTGTATGGCGGAATTCTTTTGGGCATACCTCAGCTTGATAGGGCGGTCGTCCTTCGTGATGATTTTATGCGTGGCAATATTTGAAAGTCCAGTGATGGTATTAAACTTTGGTAATTCCTCTTCCAGGAAATTTTTTATTTTTCTTTGCTCTGTGGAGTCAAGATCGGTGAGGATTTTGTGTCCGCAGCTTTCAGTTGGTGATATTATCAACCGACCGTGAAGTGATGTTGGCACTCTTTCTTTGATGTTGAAGTCACAACTCGTAGTCAATCCGACACAGCTGGTAGTTGCGTTAAGTTTCGTAGAAATTCCAAACCTAGTATCACGTTTTCACTACAACCGGACAGGATGAAAAAATAACATTGGTTGGTTTGGTTACCGAAGGTTACACTGTATTTGACGCCGTTAAAGATTTGTCTTCTGGGCTCATCTATTAAAATGGCTTCCAAACTATCTTGTGTATTGGACGGCGTTACTCAAAAATTTGTTACAAGTTCTGGACTAATAAAGTTTCGGGTTGCACCTGTATCAATGGTGCACGTGGTAAGTTTCTTATGGTTTCTTCACATTGAATTGTAGTTTTGTTTTCTGGGCGTGATTCTGACAGTGGGACGGGTCACCTCACGTTTCTCGTATTTCTAGAATTCTAAAGCCTTTTGTTTCTCGTCGAGACTCGTATGCCACATAAGATTTTGGAGAGATAGCACCTTGCCTTTGCTTTTTACTTTCCTCATCAAGCTTCTTATTGGATCTCGGAGGTAGGAAAAATGTACAAAAGTCTTCTCTAAAACTCTTCCGAATTGTTCAATTCTGGTTGTTGTTGCGAAAGCATACCAGTGCTAGTTCAATAAGAAATTCAGGCATTGTTGCGGGCAGATCATTTAAAGATACACAAAACATAAGCAAGAGCTCTTTGACGCGTTCAATGAATTCTAGTGGATCCCTTTTTCCGTCATATTTTATTCCCCACTTTTGGACACGGTCAATGATGTTCACCCCTTCCTCGGGCTAGGGTGTCTCAAACTTTCTACCTGTTACGGACAGTAGCTACGGACTACACTTTTACTGGTGATTTTTCTTTTTGGGTATTTGTAGCGAGAATTGTTAAAATAAGTGTAAGGTTTGCCGGGAGTAACAGCTTCATGCTTAGCCTGGAGTTCCCGAAATCGGCTTGATTTTTCATTTGTGTGTTCACCACTAAGAAATATGGCACAACGCTTTCGCATCTCTTCAGCCAGTAACCTCTAAATGAAACTCTCCTAGATAAGCTTGTAAATCCTCCCGCTTAAGGGAGTATGCCCATGATGTTCTCAGCATTCTTTAGGAATCACCCACGCCCTTTTTCCTATAACACCAAATATATTTATATTATATATATATATATATATATATATATATATATATATATATATATATATATATATATATATATATATATATATATATATATATATATATATATTGTTGCGAAGATGCTTATTTAGGTCATAAAAAGAAATAAAAATAATTGTCACCAACGAAGTAAAACGAAATGACCTATTGTGAATGTTTACAACGTCAGAAGTTTCTACAAAAACTTCTTAATCGCAAAACAAAAACAACTAACATAAAGCAATAAAAATAAACGCAACACACAACTACACAAACACCTACATAACGACTAAAGTTACGGTCACATTTGGCAAACATTTGCCTCAAATTTGTTTGCTCTTGTTTGCCTTAATTTTTTTTAAAACAATACAAAATTTGTTTTGTGTTCACACTACGCACATTTATTTGCCTATTTTTGTTTGTTCAAACAGTTATAAAATAATGACAAATATAATATGGGCAAACATGTTTGATGTGCGGTCACACTTAAATAAATATTTGCCTAAAAAATATATTTGATCAAACTGTAAAAACACATAAATTCATTTGCCTTGAAACTATTACAGATGGGATGTCTTTATTGGCATTTAATTTCTTCAGCATTATTACGAAATAATTACAAAGAAAATATTTAAAATATTATGGAATTGTTAAAATACTAATAACAAATGGTAAAAAATGATTGCTCCTATTAAGTTTTTATGCGCAGTACAATATAAGTTGAAAACAAACAAACAATAACAGTTTGAGATCGGAACAAAAATAAACAAATGAAGAAAATCTAAGCAAACTTTATGCGCTTCCTTTTTAAAGTACCAAATTAAGCTTTGATTCTTTTCCTATACTTTACACGAAAAGTAAAATTCCTGATTTTAATATATAAACAAAATATTCACTGCTGATGGCAATAAACTATAAAAATTATTTAAGTAATGGAGGCTGGCATTATATTTATATACACACATGTATGTATAATGTTTACAGATTACAATCAAAATAATTATTGTACATAATGGCAATGTTAGAAGAAAATTAATAAAAAATAACTCCCATGTATGAAAGTCACAAGTAAACAAAGCCATGCAAAAATGTGAAATTTTTCATCGTCCATGCTATAAAGAAGCACTAATAGTTGTTCTCAGGAAAGAGAACAATAAAAGGAAAAACCTAAATAGGAATTAGATTCCACTTCTTAATAAAAAACTGTATTATGCATTCATTATATTTTTTTAGTTAAAATTTGTACAAATTTTTATTTAATTTAATATAATTTTCAATCTACAGCTGTTGATTTGTTTATTTTATATAAGTGTAGACAAATAAAAAGTTTTAAGTCGTTTAAATAAAAAGCCAATTTGACGAAGAATCAAACTGTAACTGCCGTGTTCATAAAATAATAAAGTAGTTTTAAAATGTATTTTATGACAAATTTGCAATGTTTTTTTATGAATATGGCAGTATATATACAACATTTTAATTGGGAAAATGTCCAATTTCGGAAGATAGAAGAAAAACACTTGAATCTCACCAGGGTTTTTAAAATCTGTTGCGTAATTACTTACAATTAAACCCATTTATATGTATTAATGAAAAATTCAGTTCACATTCAGATGTAAAACAAGTGGTTAGCTTAGAACTTATGGAACACATCTTTTTTTATTGCAAATCGAAAGTTTTGGAAGAATAATTTAGGTGTTTAAAATGTATTATCACTAAAGTTATTAAGCATTGTTAAGAGTGTCGAGGACTAAGCTACGGATTCTTAGCTTTGTTCTCACGCTTTGGGTGATGCTTGTTTTTGTTCTGCATACAGCCGACTTTTTTCGGCTCCTAATGCAGTTTAAATGATTTGTAAATTTAATTTAAAGTTGAATTATTGAAATGTATAATTTCTTCTTTCTTTTAAAATTTGTATATCATTATTACTATTATTTGTAAATTTACACGATTTTTCCCGAAACTTAATTATTTGGTTTAAATACTTAGCAATATTGATGAAAGAGCTGTTGTTTGCCTGTGTTTTTTCTTACAAATATTATATATATATATATATATATATATATATATATATATATATATATATATATATATATATATATATATATATATATATAAAGAAATAAACTAAAAGAATTTAAAATAACTAACACCCTAATATGTGTATTTATGTGTAAATAAATGCAATATATATATATATATATATATATATATATGTATATAATTTAATTATATACATATTATATATAAATATATTATTTTTCTTAAATTGAATTTTTTCCAAAATTTTCAGTAATGTTTTTTAATTCAATTGTGAGCGTGTTTAGTTTTTTATCTAAGCGACAGCACTGTTTTCACATATGTTATTTGCTTCTGTTTGATCTTACAAAATCTTTGCAAGTTCAAATATTTATTTGCCCAAAATTGAGTCAAATATTTGATACTGAGTGTTCACATTATGGTCACATTAGACACATTTTTGTTTGCTTGCAAATAATTTTGTTTGCCCGAAATCAGCTGTGTTGTTATTTGCTTCTAATAAATATTTTGTGGTCAGACTACGACAAACAAATATTTGACACTTTTTGTCAAATATTTGACAAATCTGACCGTACCTTAATAAAAATAGACGGCATGTATAAATAAATTCAAAATAATATTGGAAGGTTCTGGAATCAAATAATCTAATGTTTTTAAGTTCCAGTTCGAAACAGTGGCCAACAAGAACAGATGGGACAATGATGAAAAAGGTATAGAGCTTATTTTTGCCTTAAAGGCAGAAGCAGCAGCGATACTCGAAAGCTTACCAGCCGGATGTAGAAATAATTATGAGGACATAATGGATGCCTTACAACGAAAAAACGGAGGTGAGCATTAAAGAGAACTTTATAGAATGGAGTTACGAGGCAGGGTTCAAAAGGCGAATGAGACGCTTCAAGACTTCGCCATGGAAATTGAACGTTTGGTGCAGCTGACTTACCCAGGCGAACATCATCCGTTTCTCGATCAGTTTAAAATTGCAGCATTTGTGAATGGTATACGAGATCCAGATGTTAAATATGTGGTTTGTGCTATGCAAAAATTTACCTTTTCAGAAGCCATCTCGTACGCGGTAGCACAGGAGAACGCAAAAGTCATCTCGAAGCCACAGGTGTACAAGGTGCGATGTCTTGAGACTAATGATTATAACCACGGCGACAAAAGGAGCGAGATAAAGGATATTGTCAAACAAATAATGGAGGAGGAAAGGGGTAAGTCTCGCGCCAAATGCTTCAACTGCGGAAAAGACGGCCATCTCTAGCGCAACTGCAGATCTATAAATAAAAGATCAAGATCTGCTTCTCCACTGAGGGACAACAAGCGGGCGAATAACACCAAATGGCTCGAGTCACCGTTAAACTAAATCGAGCTGGCGCTAAGGGGCAAGTGCTAGCTCCCACAAACAATGTCCCCTCGATTTTCATTGTGCAACAGAAGAATAGCAACCAAACTGCTGGCGATCTTATCAAGGGAAGAAAGCAAATCCTCACCATAGACACAGGAGCGTCTCATGATCTGGCGTAATGTGGAGATACCCCTGGATGTTGGTTATGGGAGCAGAACCGCAATAAGGAAGTTATTTGCCGTTGAACGCCAGAAATTACCACCTCAGGCGGAAACTATAGTATGGGCACGTGTGGAGGCAGATTGCATGGATAACCGGTTGTGGGTGGTAAAACCAACAAAAGTAAAAGACAACGTTTTAACAGCTAAGCCCCTTGTAAAAATCTGCGACAATGGAAGAGTTCCTGTGAGAGTACTTAATCTGTCCAATAGCGAAAAGACCATTAACAGAAATTTTGAGATAGGTCGATGTGAGCCAGCTGAAGCCATAATCAATTGTGCGATGAATACAGTATACAAATTACCAGCCAGAGAAAGAGATTTACTAGCATAACAGGTCCAGAAATGGGTGGCAGAACTAACATCTTCTGACGGAAACAAAGCAAAGCAGTTGTTGAGAAAACATGCCTCCGTCTTCGCCCTAAGTAATAAAAGCCAAGGTAGAACGGCAGTTAAAACAAGCACCGAGAAGTGTTCCCCTAGCAAAACGAAACGAGGTCAAGGAACTTGTCAGCGAAATGGAACGGAACGGAATCATTGAGCCATCCTCGAGTCCGTGAAGTTCGCCCGTAGTTTTAGTAAAGAAGAAAGACTGCAGTACCAAGTTTTGCGTTGACTACAGGAAGCTCAATAACGTCACCAAGAAAGACAGTTATCCGTTGCCTAGAATTGACGATACCTTAGACACGTTATCCGGAACAAAATGGTTCTCTACCCTGGACTTGCAGAGCGGCTATTGGCAAGTAGAGATAGCCGATAAAGACAAGGAGAAAACTGCCTTTAGCGCGAGTGGTGGCTTATGCAGTTCAAGGTGATGCCATTTGGGCTTTGCAACGCTTCAGCTACTTTCGAGCGTTTAACGGAACGTGTGCTTAAGGGTCTCAATTGGAAAACGTGCTTAGTGTATCTGGATGACCTAATAGTGATGGGGAAAAATTTTGACGAACACCTCATAAACCTGGATGAAGTATTTAAGCGTATAACAGCTGCAGGATTAAAATTAAGTGTTAAAAAATGTGCTTTGTTTCAAAAAGAGGTGAAATACTGGCAGTAAAGTCCTGGGGGCTTATTCTTAATTGCGATGCGAAAGTCAATGTTGCTCGAAAATACACAAATACGAACAATTGCTATTCTCTGCTGCGATGATCGCAGAGTCGTTTTTTTTCGCATTCAAAATGCGAAAATGTGGCAAGTCGGAATTCTCAACTGCGAAAACAAATGTCAAACATACATGAAAACAGCAAAATTCATTCGACAGCAAAACAGCATTCGCAACGCACAAAAATGTAAGTAAATAGTTTTTTTTTTCATTTATCTATTAATTATTAAAATAACACAATAAATTATTAAACAATTTAATAATTTGTTGTGGTAGCTAATAGTTTAAACACTATCAGCTACTACTTTAATTGCTTTTAATAATAAAATTTTACTCAGGGAAACAAACAATAAGACTACCAAGACGCGCCAATTTGAAATAATGGTGGAATTTATGAATAACCACAGCCATTTGGCGAAAGGCCATTTAAATTCACCAAATGCGCGTCAGGCGGCAAGTGCTTTGTGGAATTCATTAGCCGAAGAGTTAAATGCGAGCGGTCCGCCCATAAGAGAAGTTGCAGGGTGGAAGAAAGTAAGATATTTATATATATATATATATATATATATATATATATATATATATATATATATATATAACTTGAAAATATTTTATTTTTCTTTTAATTTTGTAAGGTTTGGGCTGAATATAAGGTGCACACTAAGCAGAAACTTAGGAGAAATAAAACCGACATTGGCGGCACTGGCGGTGGCCCATCAAGTGGCAAAATTATTAAACATGGAGGATTCCGTTAACGGTTTACGAGGCGCACTTTCCTTCGGGGCAACCACTGTTTCCACTCCTGAAAAAGATGATGCAGTTGTAATAGAACCGTTGGGCGAATTGCCATTGCAAGAAATAGAAGTAATGGCTGATCCAATCGTAAGTTCCCAAACCTCCGAACGCAATCCAAGAAAGCATTCGCTGTCATTAAGTTCTTGCGATAGAGATAACTTGCTTAAAAAGCAAGTTAGCAATCAAATTATCTACCAAAAAGAATGTTTGCTTTCATTAAATAAAATAAATGAAAGTTTAAAGAGTTTATGTAGATACCAAAGAAAGGAGTTTGAAATTAGAGAAAAAGAACTGGACCTGAATAGAAAAAGATTTGACTTTGACAAAGAAAATGAAATTAAGAAAAGAAACTTCTTAAAACAAAAACTTGAATTAAAAAAAAAGATGTTAGAGATTGAAGAAGAAAAAATGAAACTTATGTGATATATATGTAGTGTAATTTTGCAACGAAGCACTTTTTAATTTTTTGTTTTTACTTTTATGATAGCTTGTAATGTGATTTAATGTAAATATTGAAACATTAATTAAGGTTTTGAAATATAAAAGAATGAATTTCTTGTTAATTTAAAATTTTTAATTTTTTTTTTAAATAAATATTATATACATAGTATGTGTAGTACTTAAAACATGCTGTTTTTTATTTCTTCTTTAATATTCCTAGCGATGTTTGCATAATTATTATTACTTATATTATTATTGTTATTGGCGGGTATATCAGTAAAAGGTTGTGGCATATCTTCGGCGCTTACAATTTCTTCCGATGACAGTTCAACGTTAAACATGCAGCAAATATTTTGCAGAGCGCAACAAACATTCATAATTCGAACCACTTTTTTCGGATCGTAATGCAATTCCCGGGCCGCTAACAAACATCTAAATCTTCCTTTCATTATACCAAACACCCTCTCAATTATTGATCTGGCTTTGCTGAACTTTTCATTGAAAAGTGCTTCAGCAGAAGCCTCTGTAGTGTTTCGATATGGTGTTAGGATCCATGGTTCTAATGGATATCCTGAGTCACCTGAAAATTTTTTAAATTGTAAAGGTACAACAATAAAAAAATAAAAAAAACACTAACCAAGAATCCAAGTTCCTCTCATTCCGTTGTGGTACTGTGTTTTTAATATTTGCTTCTCATTAGAAAGGTTCCATACATGGGAATCGTGGCATGCGCCTCCGTACCTACAGTCGACAGCTCTAATAATCATTTTGTGATCATATATCTGAAATGAGAATCTGAATTAAGAATGTATTAAAAAAAAATGTACTTACAACCATTGCGTTCATACTATGTTTTAGTTTCCTGTTAAAATATAAATGCTCATTTTCACTTGGCCTTATCATCTGAATGTGTGTACCAACTACCACTCCTATCACACCAGGAATGTTACTTTTCTTAAAGAAAAAAGATTTTGCCTCTTTTTTTTCGTCTTCGGACATTTCAAATTGAATATGTTTTGGACATAGATTTTTTTCCACTGCTATGCACACCTCTGTCAAACTTCGCGACATTGTTGTTTGCGATATTCCAAGATGATGATCTTGGCCAATTTGGTGTTGGTAGCCACCTTGTCCCAGAAATTTCAACGCAGCTGCCAATTTGATAATCGGTGGAATCGCACTTGATTTCGCTGTCTTGAATTCCGAGTTAATGTTATTTAAAACATATACAAATGCCGCTTTGTTCAACCTAAAATTTTTTATAAAGCTGAAAATTCAATAAGTATTTCGCGTACATAACTAAACATTTTCTTTTGAAAACTTCAAAATATATTACCTGTTTTCAGCCAAGCTCAGAATATCAGATTTGCTTCTAAGCAATCTTCTATTTATCCTTTTACTTTGTTTATTAACTTCTTCATCATTAAACCATAGTGCCACAGAATCCATTTTAGCAACTATCACAACTTTTTTAGTAAATTAAAATATTTATTTGTAATAAATTGTAAAGCCACAACTTTTGTTTACTTCTAAAACTTGTAAAAAAATTAATAAATGTGACGTTTATTTGTTTACATTTAAACAGTATTGCCATACTCTGAAATAAAATTCGAATGCGATTACGAAAGTCTTACAGAATACCAAATATCTTTCGCATCGCATTTCATTTGCGCATCGCAATTGAGAATAAGCCCCCTGGTATCGCCCACAAAATATTCATGAAGATTTGTGCCGAACTTTGCTTAAGTGGCTGCTAGCTTGCATTAGCTGACCAGAGTGAAGCAGCGGAAGAAGCGTTTCAGAAGCTGAAGAAACTTTTGTGTACGGCACCAGTCATCGCTTATCCAAAAGCTGGACAGAAATTCATATTGGATACGGATGTAAGCGGCTATTGAATAGGAGGAGTGCTATCTCAGGAGGTTAATAGAACAGAAAAGGTCGTTGGCTACTATAGCAGGGTACTCTCGAAGCCCGAAAGAAATTACTGCGTTACACGACGGGTGCTTTTGGCAGTGCTAGAGTGTGTTAAACACTACCACAAGAACTTATATGGTCAACATTTTATCTTAAGGACGGACCAATCCGCACTACATTGGTTGATGCAATTTAAGAACCCCGAAGGGCAGCTCGCACACTGGGTTGAACGATTGCAAAGCTATGACTTTAGTATTGTACATAGAAAAGGCGGAAAATACAACAACGCTCTTTTAAGACGGCCATGCAATGTAGAGTGCAAGCACTGCACAAATGTCGAGAAAAAGGAGTGCACCATTGACGTGCGGCTTACCCAAATTAGGTCAAGCGAAGACTGGTCGAAGACATAGAATAAGGACCCGATTTTGGCAAAAATTATATTGGCTAAGCAAAATAACAGAAGACCGAACCATAATGAAATATCGGCAGAAAGCCGCCTAGCAAAATGGTACTGGGCTGAGTGGAATAGCCTGAGGATGGTAGATGGTTGCTTATATCGATCTTGGGAGGGTACAGATTGCAAAACTACAACGGACTTAATTGCCGTGCCAACGTCTAAAAGAAGCGAGATAATGAAGCAGTTCCATAATGGTCCCAGCGGCGGTCATTTGAGTATTACAAAAACGCTAGAAAAGATAAAGCAACGACTTTACTGGGAGGGCTGCCGACAATTTGTAGCCGATTGGATAGCAAATTGCGAACAGTGCATTGCGGCCAAGGGTCCTACAAGAAAGAGTCGTGGCAAGCGTCAGCAGTACAACGCAGGTGCCCCCTTTGAGCGGATAGCTATTGCTATAGCAGGTCCATTCCCTGTTAGTAACGCTGGAAACCGATATGTATCAGTGGTTATAGATTATTTTAGCAAGTGGCCTGAAGTGTATGCCATTCCAAACCAAGAGTTCAAACCAGTAGTGGACGCTCTTGTTAACAATTGGGTGTGTCGATACGGTGTTCCACTAGAACTGCGTTCAGACCAGATACGAAATTTTGAATCGGCCATATTCAAAGAGATGTGTGACGTATATGGTATCAAAAAGACGAGAACGACAACGCTGCATCCACAGTCTGATGGTATGGTAGAAAGCTCAAATCGTACCCTAGAGGAATATCTCAGAAAAGTGGTCAGTGCACACCAGAAGGATTGGGATGAGAATATACCAAAGTTCCTACTAGCGTATCGGTCAGCTATACATGATTGAACCTCGCGTAGTCCAGCAAAAATCTTGTTTGGGATAGAACTAAAACTGCCAACGGTTTTAGAATTTGGTATTAAACCGGGACCTGCAGACGAAGAAAATTGAAATGTTCCTCAAGCGGAAGAAGACCTGCACGAGCTTCATGACTTTGTCCGCAACCGCATTAAAATGTCCAGCGATAAAATGAAAGCCAGATATAATCGAGCAACAAAGACGGATGGATTTACTGAAGGACAAATGGTTTTACTATATAACCCACAATGCAAGAAAGGACTGTCTCCTAAACTGCAAACTCACTGGGAAGGGCCATACAAGGTGATCAAGAAATTGAATGATGTGGTTTACCGGATACAGAGATACCATAATCCGAGATCAAAAATGAAAGTTGTTCACCTGAAACGGCTGGCCAAATACGGCAAAGGTAATGTTGAGCCTATTCGGGACGAAAAGGCTTAAGTGGGCGACAGTGTTGCGAAGATGCTTTATTTAGGTCATAAAAAGAAATAAAAATAATTGTCACTAACGAAGTAAAACGAAATCACCTATTGTGAATGTTTACAACGCCAGAAGTTTCTACAAAAACTTCTTAATCACAAAACAAAAACAAATAACATAAAGCAATAAAAATAAACGCAACACACAACTACGCAAACACCTACATAACGACTATTAAAAATAGATAGCATGTATAAATAAATTCAAAATAATATTGGAAGGTTCTGGAATCAAATAACAATTATCATGTATCTCAAATGATAAATGCGTAGTAAAGAAATATTCTACTAACAGATGGAGGAAGTTCTGGTATATTCAAGAGCAAATAAATAAATAATCGCCATTTTTTTATGTGCTCTTATTAAAATTTACAACGGTAACTGATTTTGGTTTATGTACACCGATATTTATTTTTTTAATAAATATTCAGTTACTTAACCGTTCTGACCGTCACTTGACCTTGCATATTTTTTATATTCTTTCTTTTCGAAGTAATTAATGCTTTTTTACTCTCTTTACTTTATTCTTGTGTTGAGAAAATTTTTTTGTTACTGTCCCTACTTGGGCGCCATTGTAACGACGTGTTTTACACTTTCGCTGTGGTAACTATCGGCTCCCAGCGTTCGTTACAAAAAAATTTATATAATACAAGAGAACAGCAAGAGCCAATGAAAATAAACACCAGTATTTCGATTTCTTGTTATAAATTTTTAAATTTCCTTTCTCTATACATATATTTGATACTTCAGGTCTTTTTTCTCGATAGTTTGTTTGTTGACACCTACATAACTCACTCTAATTATGCATCAATTCGCACCACCCCACGACGTCAGTATCGGTTTAATTAAGAGCGGGAGGTAGTTTTCAAAGAATATTACTAACAGCAGCGTCACAATACTAAGCTTATGCTTTACATGACCACAAAGGCGCTTGATGACGTCAGCTACAGCTGTAAGAAATATCTCTCTCTATACTCAAAACCCTCAGAGGTGCTTCCTCTCACTAAGCTCAACCGCACTGTGCCGCAGAAATTATCCACGTCTTAGCATCGTGCCTGCGTAGAATAAAACCTTGTAAGGAGAGATTACTCAAAAGAGAGTTTATACTCCAAATCATCCGGGGCGTCTCTCCAAACGTTAGCTCAACCACACTGAGTGGAGTAAATCTACTTCTCAATATCTTCAAGCCGACGTACTAGAAGGTGAGCAAAAGAACTTTTGTAAGCTGATAACTCGAAGAGAGTTTAAACTCCGAATCCTCAATTTATCAAACCGTTTAACTATTAAGATTTTATTTGGTAAACAATAATACAAAACAAATAAATTACAAAATTCATTCTATTTATAGTGGTTGCTTGCATGTTGAAGATATTTACCCACATAGAAACAACACACATATATATGTATAACTCCCCAGCAAGAAATGAGTGAGGGAAACTTATACATACACAATTATCTATTAACACATTTGTAATAATTTTATAATTTTATAATTTTTTTTTTATACAGCGTTGCCGTTGTACGTTCGGCTTTTCGTATTAAATTTAAATGAATTTCTTTGTTAGTTAAATCTAGGTTTTAACTTGTGCTGATTAGCAATATAAAAAAAATAAAAAGTTTTGTAATTATTATTCTGAGTACAATAATAATTATGCAAGGAGTTTAAATTAATAGCATCAATAAACGAGAGATAATAAATGATAAATTCAGATTAATAAGAAAATAATAATTATTGGTATATAATTCTGACACATATGAGTATAATAATAGTAACATAATTATAACATAGTTTATTCATGATATAATTCGACAAAAAGAGAATTTTATATTTATAATTATGATTAATAAAAAGTAATAATATAAATAAAGATAATTTATGTTACGGCTTCACTTTGTTACAACTATATTGCATGTTTAAGCATCATGCCCAATACTCTTAATTTGTCAAACTTGCTTTGATATTTTTGCAGTGCATCAACAGCATCAAAGAATATTTCCATTAGCCTTTCATTGGAAACATCATTTACTTCAGAGTAAAGCCTTTTGTTGCGAAACCTTGAATCACGAATATTAACTTGATGTTCAAAACTTGAAAACTGAAAAAAGTTTTCCCCATCAACGTTAAATCTTGTGTAAATTGGTCGCTTAGTAGACGTTCTAGTTTTGGCCGTTGCACGCTGGCGTATTTCTAGATATTCTTTACGACAAAGGCACTTTGGGTCATTAGCCCAGTGGTTAACATTTCTAAGATTCTTTTTAGTGCAGTTATAGCGTTTGTACACTACACTTCCATCTGGTGCGCTTTTGTTTAATGTGCAAACAGAAAAATCGTGATTACCTGAACACGCCGAGCATACGTTGACTCGGTTACTGTTCCTAGCACCGTGACCATACCTTGAACATTTGGCGCATTGGGTAGGGCCTTTATTTTCACGAAACGGTAGTTTCCAATAAACAGATACATGACAGAGATATTTAATTTTTATTATGTGTTTTGAAACATGTTTTCTGGCGAACTCTATTAATTATGATTAATTATTACACTTACCAGCTTTATATTGTTCCTCTTAACAAACTCATCCTTTATTATTTCTGTTGACAATCGAGGTAGACCAAATACAACGATATTAAAAATTTTGCCATCTCTTACTTCGTGCGTGTAAAAGCAGAATTTTCTGTCTTTAATCGCTTCTTCGTAACGAGACAGCGAGTTGGAGATTATTTTTGTTCCAACGTACATTCTTTTAATCATATATTGCTTACCAATTAATCCAAACGCAGTTGAAAAACTATATGTAGAATCCATGATTATCGGTGGAACTTTTTTTTCATTGAAATTTCTCCTTCTTCATTGGATAACAAATGAAATCTGTTGTCGCTCATGGTAGGCTCATCGGACACTTGAGAAAATTTATATTATGGGCTATTGCCCTAGTACTTTTTTCTTTTCTGACTAATCGTAGCCGAAAGGAAATTAAAAAATTAAAAACAAAAGTTTTTTAGGTTGTTTATCAAAAATTAAATTAATTTTTTTGCACTTGTAAAATTTCACACGTTGTTTGCTAATTAAAAAAAAATGTTTCCGCGGGCACAGAAGTAAAAACAACATTCAGACTATTGATTAAATAAATTATAAGCAAAAATAAAAGTTTTTTGAACATTTATTCGTTATACATCGAAGTCTGCCACATTAAACACAAATTGTTTTTAATGTTAAGACAGTGGACTTTATTTTATGTCAATGGATAAAGACTGTCTTTCCCCATTAAAATTGCTATAATATATTTTATTGTTGTTTTTTGGCCAAAATAGTGTTTAAGCTATAATATATATTGAAGATCTGCACTTAGGTATTTGGCTCTGTTCGCTTAAGAAAACATGAGTTCACGAGTTCATAGGTACTTGGCGCAGCACACTGGACTGAATCGCAAAATTTTTGGCATAAAGTCTGAAAATAGTTACAGAATTGAAATTTGTTACATTTGATAGTTATAGTATGCGTGGCATCTGTGCTAAATTTGGACTAATCCGACCACGCCTTCCTCCAAAACGTGCGTTACAACTATTTGCTTAAAATATTTGCCCCTATTGCCGTTCTCAACTCAATTAAGTTTGGTCGTCTGTCAGTGACTCAACCAAATTATTTTTTGATATTGTAGAACACAAAGATTTTTAGTTGTGTTTGTTATGATGTTGCCGGCATGAAATGTCGATTTTATGTTGGCAATACCATGCATTTTATTTGTAAAATGAAGAAAAGAAAACGCAAAAAGAAGTTTAACTCAAGTTTTTATGGAATAAAAAGAATGGATTTAAGCGTGGATTTTTTGAAGACGAAAATCATGATTCTAATACAAATGTTTTACGTATACGTAGAAAAATACGCGATTATTCCAATCCTCTTGAACTACCCAGTGCGAAGTACGAAATGTCCAAAATAAGTGACAAGTATTTATAATAAGTAATTTTTCATAGATTCTTTTTGTAGCTATCTTCGGCTGAACAAAGAAGCACTTTATTGTATAATAGAAGCATTTAAGGATCATTTTAAGAAACCTGTGCAAACAAGTCGATATTTTGAGGAGTTTCAGGAGTCTCGCTTGTTGAGGGAGCAACGTTTTCAACGCCGAAGGTATGTTCAAATGGTGCTGAGATATGCATTTCTCATTCCCGTTGCTTGTTAGTTGTTTTTTTTTTTATTATTAGCAATTTTTTTGAATGCTTGCTTTGTAATGAATTCAAACCTATATAAACTAAAAATTCTAATAAGATGTCTGTTTATAATAATAAAAATGTTCTTGTGGGTGGGCACAAGCTTTTTAATTCAATTATAAATCCTTCCCACGCTTCCTTACACTGAGTTTTAGTCATCCCATTTTTTTGCTCTCCTTTAGCAATTTCTTTCCATCAGCTGCGTATGTATATTAAACATTTTATTTTTATATATTCACCCCTATTCTGCGTTTCGATTAAGTCTCCGCATTCAGTTACGTTGCGATCGAAAATTGGTATTCTGAAGAAAAACGGAATCGAAAGAAAAAGAGGAAGACAACAATGTTTACAAAATTAATAGCATCACTGTGGAATGTGGAAATGAAATAGCAAAATAAGCAAGTTTGTTATCATTTTCATAAACAAATGTCAAATTTAATACAAAAAGTTATATGTATAAATAATTAAAAATAAATTCTTGATGGAGTTCAATAAAAAATTGTTAAATAAAATGATAAAAATATAAAAATAAAAATTAGTTATTCATGGCAACTAATTTCAGCGCTGGCATTTTTGTTGGAGGACCTAGTGCATTGAGGATTCCTGCAATTTTCTCTCAAAACGCAGCTACTTTTTTCTTTGATCGCTGGTGGTATCCACATGCAATGTCTGCTTAAGATGGCATTAAATTTGCCAGTTTTTCATACTGCTCTGGTGTTGTTGTTTTTGACCGGTAATACATAAAAAACACATCAGATTCAAGTACAAAAATTAACAATTTAAAACAAAAGAAATTTAATTAAATTAAATAAATTAGTTGGAAATCATTTTAAGGGTTTTTTAAACCGTTTCTGAACATTTTATCTCATTTTCATTTTTTTTTTAACTAAAAAACACAAATAAGGAAAACTCCTCCGTTAACAAAAAAACAACTGAGAAAAACGGAGCTCCGATCGTAATGCAGAATACATACAATCGAAAGAAACTGAGCGGAATCGAAACGCAGAATACCAAAGTTGTCAGACGGAGAAAATTTCGATTCGAATCGAAACGCAGAATAGGGGTGATTAAGATCAAAAAACACCTATACTTACGATTATTACATTGTTTGTTCTTTTTGTATTATTTTTCTAAAGGAAATGTATTAAAAATGTAATAGAAATTTATAACCGACAAAGACTCAACTGCTAATAAGAAGTTGTGTATATTATCGTTTTTGTCAACCAAACTCATACAAAGTGGTGAACCGCAATAGCATTAAACACAACCAAAAAATCGACCACACAACCAAATAGTCAACCGCATTTAACTTGTGAATGGCAATACCGATCTATGAAAGACGACCAAATTATTAAAAAAGTTGTGAACCGCAATAGGGGCAATTGTTTTGCACAAAATTTAAGGGCCTATTCAGATCAGGAATACATACCTATTTAACACCTGGCCCATGCTCATTACAAAAAATTTCAGTTGAAATTTCGAATACCAATGTGTTTTTACTAGAGAAAGTAATATTATTAAATTGTAAAGATTTTATTAAAGTAATATATAATATAGATATCATGGTAATGGACTTAAAATCCCTGAATATATATATATAGCTTATGCATTAAAATAACAAAAATAGTCATGCTCTGCGTGTAATTCTAATGAATAATTGATTACATCTTCGCATTCGGAATCTTGAGTGAAATGCTCGAAAGAATAGGATCTGAAAAGTCAAATGATCCGTGAAACACATATAATTCTGACGAGCATGCAATCTCTTTTCTTATGTATTAAATTTGTTGCGGGCTTCTGATGCGTTTTCGACAAGGCAACCTACTGGCATTACTGATGATGATATTATTTGAGATCCAGAAAACAAAATTTTATGTAAAGTAGGCGACATCGGATACCACGGGTATTCTTTTTTTTAAGAGAAGTAGCACTTCAGGCAATAATAATTTAGTTATTTTCGTTACCGTGCTACATTCTTCAGGAAAGGGATAGATGCGAGCTAAGACAGATGGTGAAAGAAGGAAGATAGATATAGCTATTCTATTAGTTACTTTACTTCGCCGTTGAATATGCTATGAAGAAGTACCGACGAATATATAAACGAAATGTTTCCTCACAGAATTGTTTGAACTTAATAGCATTGATTGGAAATTCACATGAAATGGGGATTTAAATAGTATGAAGCCTTTCTATTATAGCCAAGTCGAATTCTAAAATTGATGCAATTAGTTTTGTATTTGAAAAAGCTTTTCTCGCAGTGTTACCATTGTTTGTGCTTCCCTTCCATTTTGCTTTGATCTATCCCCATGTACAGCCATGTCACAGAACAAAATTCCGTTCGGAAGTGGAATTGATTCCGTATTTTGCTTCTATAGAAAACGTAAAACGAAAAAAATTTTCGGAATAAAACCACTTTCAGTTTGCTATGTGGAATTGTTATTTTGAGCATTTTGTTAACAAAAAAACCATTCAAAACAATTTTTTATAGGTAAGGCCATTCTTTACCTTACTTACTGATCCAAAATAAATTTATTTTAATATGATGTTAATAAAAAAATTAACTTTTTCTTAGTCCTTTATGAAAAACAAAAAAATTAACGGAATTTGTTTAAAAGATATTGCCGTACTTTGCCGTACTTTTATTCTTTTTCTAAAAATTCCATAGTAACAGCACACAAACAAATTTGCTTTTTTTTTCTTCTGCCGTTGCAATTATAGATATTCCGGGCATGTTTGATGTTTTTTATTTTAACTTTTTTAGCAATTCGCACTGAAACACAAATATTTCTTGAATTTTTATTGTTTTGTTAATTCCGCTGTTTTTTGTTTTGCTACATTCGATGTTATGTTGCCATATTTTGAACAAACATAAGGGATTTTTAACTTTCTTCGGTTTACTAAAACCGAACGGAATCTATAGAAGCTAAAACCATTTCGATCGGAATAGTAAATTCGGAATCATTCCAATTCCGAACGGAATTTGTGACATGCCTGGTAATCCCATTTCCTTGTACAATTTGTATTGTATATTTAGTTTTCTTTCCTTCATTTTTGATTTTCCTGTTTCATCCCTTACTTGCCATTTTTAATTGCATTCGGTATGATATTTTAAGAAGTAATTCGAAGATTCTTATCCATACATGCAATGGACTTATTCTATATTGAAGGCTTCCTGGTTTTGGTTTTTATAACGATGAGCTCGAATCTATATTTTTCATAAATTTTTTGGTGCTAGCCTCACAGATAAGACATAACTGACAAGATTTTGTGCCAGTTAATATGTTTAACACTTTTCCATCTATAAAAGTCATATGAAGATTATATAATACGACAACTCTTCTCTCATTCAAAATTTCTCCAACAAACTGCATCAAGTTTTTTATTTGCGTGTCCAAATTTTCTTTTTCTTTAAGAGTGTGTTTTTTGCTCTTCTTGACGAATTCCATTTTTAGAGGCCTACAAAATCTTAGACTGTGGAGTTTGATTTATCCACAGTACTGTGTTGAAGTTATCCACTAGTTTAAGTGGTACGACTATTGTGACAAACAAAAACTTGTCAAAAGAAGCCGTCTCGCTTGCTTCGAATCTCTGTTCGTACAGCTTTGTTTAGTCGATCCGTCAAATCCGTACCTCATAATTAATTTGGCATTCGTAATATTCGGTAAGTTAATAAAAAGATCTTCTTAAAAGAGTAAGGTTCGGCTGGCGGTATGGTTTAACAGTTCTTGCAAGCAAACTACGGTTATAGTTTCTGTAGCTGCTATTCCCGTAGGCCTCAGTTGCAATTTAGCTTCTTGAATTTTATAGTAGCTCCACTAGATCCGCTCGGAGTGAGCAAGCAATTCTTCAGCACAAATTCTGCATCCTTTTCACTTGATTTCTATCTGAAACTTTTGTTTCATGCTTAAAAAGTCTCGTGTCATTTTCTTGGGTATCTGCCAGTTCCATTGCTAACTTTCTTTTAAGGCTTAGTCCTGCTGTCTCATATGTTAAAAGTGGACGTCCCATTTTATTTTGCCTGGGTGCCACATCCTTTTTACTGCCCAAAACAATCGTCATGTTCAATGAAAGCCATTTAGAGTGTTTTGCCTTAAAGTTGAAGACCCTTCTATTGTATTTAGGTAAGTTTTTGTGGATGAAGCGAGTAAAATTGCTGACTTTTTTCTTTATAGAACCATTTGTGTCTATGCTCATAGTTTTAGAGTTAAGCTGTTCAAAAATCCAGTTTGAAATTGCATCTTCATTCCGATTGGTGTCTAGCCACACACTGACCAGGGTAGCATGACTGAACTCGTTTGTACCTAAAAAAAAATTGGTTAAAAACTGACGTGCGAGAAAATAATCTCCGTGAAGATAACAAACTTTATCAACAAACTTTTTTTTTCACTCATTTTGCAGAGAGAGACAACACAGAAATACTCTCTTGTGCAGACAGAATTGAGTATTTTATTAAATGAAGTGTGATACAGGCCAAGGCGAATAAATTACTAGGTGGCAGCGCAGGTGAATTCAGTATTTTTTGCTGGTATACACGACTGTCAAACTCCATATATAAAAAATGTACACAAATTTTTTATATATGGAGTTTGACAGTGGTGTACGCCAGCAAAAAATACGGAATTCGCCTATGCTGCCACCTGGTAAATTATTTCGCCATGATACAGGCATTTAATATTCCCAACCAAGGCGAATAAATTACCAGGTGGCAGCAGTGGCGAATTCAGTATTTTTTGCTGGCGTACACCACTGTCAAACTCCATATATAAAAAATTTGTGTACATTTTTTATATATGGAGTTTGACAGTGGTGTACTCCAGCAAAAAATACTGAATTCGCCACTGCTGCCACCTGGTAATTTATACGCCTTGTTCCCAACTTTCGATTTAATGTAATATTTGTTAGCATTCGTGAGCTATTGCTGTTTTGTTCCCATATTCATAATCAGTAAATACATTTATTAATGGTTTTTTGATTATTTTGTGGCATCCAATAATTATTAACTGAAATTTTGTTTTTTGGATTGTGAGCATGGGTGATAGAATAAAATTCAGTTCACTGTTAATTGTTTTTAAATCGAAAGTAGATCATTCCATGTTATGGAAAGAACATAACCTGAAACGATCCTGGGAACTTGGTGATTAGTAATTACTAGGTACGAATATTGTAAATAGTTTAGCCTGCCATTGTACAAAATTTCTTCATATTTTTTTTTATTATTGTATATTTTTATATTATTAACTGAATTATTTTTATTTTTAGAAAATAAGTTATTGTGTGATGGAAAACTTAGGTCCATTTATCAGTGATAACAGTATTCTTAAAAATTTCAAATTAAACAATAAAAATCGGTTGAAAATAGGACATATTATTATAAGGAGTTTAAACCCTTCAGTTCGTACAGTAAAATTTGATGAATTTAAATATATATTAAGTGATTCCACCTTAGATATTGTGGCAGTTTCCGAAACATGGTTAAAATCTCACATTTTGGACAGATCTATAGATATATCTGATTATTTTTTAATTAGAAATGCTCGTCCTGATTGTAGGAGAGGTGGTGGTGTGGCGTTGTACATTCGAAAAGGTCTGTGTGTAAGGGAAATATATCGCATTTCTGATTCTGAATGTTATGAGGGTCTATTTATTGAAGTTCTGTGTGGTAATACAGAAATTCTTGTAGGTGTTGCTTACTCACCACGGGGTAATTTGAATGGTCTAGAAGGTACATTAGGCGATTTATGTAGTCGATACATCAACTCCTTCATTATTGGCGACTTCAACCGTAATCTTTTTAACGAAGAGGAAGTCAATTTAATTAGAAGTATATGTGAAAGTACTACCTTAACTTATCTACATAACAAACTTCCTACTCATTATAATAGTCGTATCAACAGAACTTCTTTAATTGATTTCGCTCTTCTTAGTAACATTAATTTAGTAGTTGAATCTGGCCAGTTCATGACATCGCTTTCAGATCATGCATTTATATATCATGGTATTAATTTGGATACTAAAATTGAGAACCGAATTATTGAATACATGGATTATGACGCTATAGATTTAAATATAGTTTCCAATATTGTCTCTTCCGAATATTGGAATGCATTATACTGTACAAATAATGTTAATAATCAGCTCGATTTATTTTATGACTTAATCAATACGATACATAATATAATTCCGATCAGGAAAATTAAAGTTAAAGATGATAAGAATTTTTGTGAATCATTTGATGTCAAGGTTGCTCGAAATTCAAGGGATTTGGCCTACAAAGCCTTTATGGAAGACAGGAATGATTACTCATGGAAAACATTCTGTAAATACCGAAATAGGGTAAAGAGCTTGATTAGAAAGCATAAAACTAAATATTGGTCCTCAAGATTCGATCAGTCAGATAAAAACGAATGGTGGAAGATTGTCAAAAATAAATTTAATAAAAAGTCATTGAATCCGTTTGAACAATGTGATCCTAATACCCTAAATAATTATTTTATATCTTCGCAATCTGCTGATAGTAGGTCGCCAGATTTTTCATTATTCTCAAATAATGGTTTTACCTTTAAATGCATCGACCAGGAAGAACTTCTATCTGCTATTTCTAATGTAAAATCTAATTCAATAGGTCCTGATAATGTATCATTGAAACTTTTAAAGAAGGTCTATCCTTTTATAGCACGTTATTTACTATTCATCTACAATACTATTTTAACTAAGTCCAATTATCCCACAGAATGGAAAACCTCAAGGGTTGTTACTGTTCGGAAAAAAATGGGAATTAACTCAATTGAAAATTACAGACCAATAAGTATTTTAAACACTTTATCGAAAATTTTTGAGGTGGTCCTGAAGGATCAGATTCAAAAACATGTTGACTTCAGAAAATTATTAAATGATAATCATTATGGGTTTCGGACCGGAGGTAGCACTTCCGGTTAATTGTTGTCTCTCACAGAACACATTCGCCAAAATATTAACATTAATAAGATATCTACACTTGTGTCTTTAGACCTTAGTAAGGCTTTCGATACCGTAAACTATAATATATTAGTAAACAAGTTATATTCACAATTCCAATTTTCCTCTACTTCATGTAAACTTATGTACTCATACTTAATTGGTAGAAGACAATTTGTAGGATTAAATGGATTGGTATCCTCCATTATGGAGTGTACAAGTGGCTTACCTTAAGGCTCTTCACTTTCTCCATTATTATTCCTTATGTTTGTTGATGAATACTCTAAATACATAGAGGTTTCGAATTGCAGACCCTTTATGTTCGCAGATGACATAAACTTGCTGTTTAGCGGAGATAAGGATTTCATTGATTCACACGAAGCCACTATTAATTATGTGTTAAAGTTAACTTCTGATTGGGCTGGCATTAACAGTCTAAAATTTATTCCTAATAAAACACTAGCTTTAACCTTTGGAGCTACCAACGAAGGTCGAGTTAATCTACAAGTTTTCTTTGAAGGTGTCAATATCAAATATACGTTAATATACGTTGTTTAGGGGTTACTTTAGATGCAAACTTAAGCTTTGGTCCACATATATCAGAAGTCTCTAATAAAATATGTCATACTCTGCGCACTTTATACAATTTAGATTGCTATCTACCGTTTAGAATAAGACTTAATCTGGCTCATTCTCTTTTAATGACGCATATTCGATACTGTCTGGAGGTTTATAGCAGGACAACTAAAACTCAGTTGAGAAGGTTAAGCTTGATTTTTCACCGCATAATAAGATTTGTGTTTAAACTCAAGTTTAGAGATCATGTTTCAAACTATACGATAAGTTTTTTATCATGTTCATTTAAAAATTTTATTAATATAAGTAATCTTACAGCCCTGTACCGGATAATTACTAGTAGATCGCCGCTTTGCCTATTTCAATTATTTCATCTCTCCCATTTGACAAGAAATTCACATTTTATTCTTCCTAGAATTCAAAACTCTACGTTTGAAAGATCATTCTTAATAAGGACTTGCAGGATATGGAATGCACTCCCTATAAATTTAAGGACGTTTACTTATTCTATTTCAACCATCAAACTCAAATATTTGTTAAACTATAGTTAAAAGAGAATTATGCTTTCCACTGATACACTTAATAAATAATAAACTTATGTAAGAATTAATGTTAAAATTTCATAATTGTTAACCATTACATATGAAAGTTACTGTATTAATCATATATGGCCCAAAAGGGCTTGATTAAGGAAATAAAAATGAAATAAAAAAAAAATCACGTGTACATTTATAATTGGCATAAAATACTTCTGAATTACCAGGAGCAAATATAGACGACATATGTGTTTCCAACCGCATTTCAACATTAGACCAAAAACTACAGTACGTTCATAAATAATAGCACATTTGCTAATCTGTAAATTAATAATTCATAAAATTTTAACAGGGCATGCTATAATTTTCATCTCTTTGTGTAAACTTTATTAATATGTTCTCTTTTCAAAATTGAGCTCATTTTACACAAAACTCTCAGGAACTACAAATACCGTTATCAAAATTGCTTACATTTATATATTTAGCATATTTAAGCGTTCAAATTGTATAGCACAAATGCAAAAAATTCTTTGTATAAAAAAACTACCGTTTTAAAACAACATATTGCATTCAGTTTTATTAAAAATATTAGTTATAAGCAAAATGCCACGCGGAAAAGTACTTAGCGAATTTGAAAAAGGTCAAATTTTAACATTGACAGAAATTGGTGCGTCGAAAGTTGAAATTGCAATTCAAATCTGTAGAAGTCGAGTTGTTGTTTATAATTATTTGGCAAATTTGTCGGTATACAAACCCAGCAAGAAATTAGTGAGGGAAACTTAAACATAAACATTTATTCACTAACACATTTGCAATAATTTTATACTGAAACAGCGTTGCCGTTGTACGGCTTTTCGTATTAAAGTTAAATGAATTTTTTGCTTGTTAATTACATTTAAGTTTTTACTCAAACTTTATTAGCAAAGTTCAAAATATAGTTTATAAAGTTTTGTAGTTACATTTGTTTCAAAAATCAAGGTAAATTTTCATTATATTTTGTGTAAAAAAAGTCACTGGTAACGCTGTTTGCTACAGACATCTCACGTATACAAATGTTTACATCAAGTTTTTCATTTTTCCTTTAAGAATGTGATAGAATTTTGTTCTACGCAGTGATGGATATTTCCATCATCAGTGATTGACATTTGATGGATCAAATGATGGTCACTGTTCTTGTAGGGAAGTTAATCGCAACAAATCATTCATATGTAATGAAATGAAATTCAAAACTTTACTATAAATTCCAGCTAAGCCTTGTGGTGTTTGTTGTAAGCTATGTTCGCAAATAATTTCCGCCATATAGGGAGCCACAAAATCCTCTTAAAAGCAGTTTCTGCAACTAAATAAGCATCAAGTGTTATATAAATACGAAGACATCTTTCTAATGGTTCAGTGGAAGTTGAATTAAAAGTATTTAATGCTTCTTTAAAAAGCAAACGCCTGGAATTATAATGGGACTGTTCACCACCAACACCGCCTTGTTGAAAAGCAACTGGATTCAAACTACTCCTAGGCTGGGGATATGCATCCGAATTTTCTCCCCCACCGCCAGGAAACATATAACCACCACCTTGCATGCCACCATGACCAAACGACGCCATTTCATTTTGCTCGGCATTTGGCATAAACATCTGCGATAACCAGCAGATTGTGGATGACCTTGCATGATATTGCGCTGCCATGCGGCATTAGATTGACCACCGTATTACATATTTAATAAACTATATATCCGATAAACGAGTTATTAGCTTAATTTTTATATATTCTTCACTTTAATTGCTGCATAGAAAATAAGCTGAACCCAATTTAATACCAGAGAAAATGTCCCAGCAAGAAATGCTTGACAGAAACTAATACTAACGCAATTTGTTCACTAACACATTTGCAACAATTTGATATTGAACAGCGTTGCCGTTGTAGCGTTTTTGGTACTGAATTGGGATGAAATTTTTTTAATAGACTAAATCTTATTTTTCGCTTATGTTTATAGGTAAAAGTGCAGCAAACTCTAAAATACAGCTTACAAAATGTTTTGTAATCAAAATTGTGCCAAAGGTCAAACAAAATTTTTATTAAATTTGTTGTAAAAAGTTAGCCGGTTTTAAGGAATTTTTGTAAATTTTGAAAGAAAAAATAAGGAAGACAAATTTCTTGTCAGTTGCAACGTTGTTTGCACCAAACAAACAAATCATATGCAAGAGTGAAACAACTAATATATGTTTTATTTCGTGACGCTAAGAAAATTGCGCATTTGTCAAATAGTTTTAAAAGTGATATGTTAAATTATTTAGAGCAAATTTTAAAGAAAAAATAAATAAAAAGCAAAGAAAATAAAATAAATATAATAGTTCAATGTGGAATTAGAAAGGTAAGTTGCATTTGGGGTTGCAAGTATTTGAAGTGCAGAGATTGTGTCCAATGAACCTGACACTGGCAGCCACAGCCTTTAAAGAGTTAGATTCGAGTTGGAAGAACTTATGAAGCCTTTAAATCCAAAATTGTAAGTTGTTTTTTAATGTGTAAAACTTATCCTTATTTGCTTAATTTTATGTATTTCTCTGATGTTCAGTCAATAACAGTATTTGGTAGAAACACTCAAGATGTGTGCCCCAACATCACTGTCGTCCAAAAGTGATCGAAAATACAAAGGTTATTTATAACGTATCAAAAATTATATTGGTTTAAAATATATTTTCATTTAAGGCATTCTTTCCCTTTCAAGATTAGATCCAGGGTCAGAAAGAAATCTAAACCCAGCTTAGAAAACTTCAGGAAAGTATGTGAGTATAAAATTATAATTAATTTTAAGTTTTAAGAAGTTTTGCAATTCGTATTGCCTAAAAAAAAAGGTTGAGAAATCTGTCTGTCGGCTGGCTGGGGAGACTTACAACTCAAAACCTGATGAAGTCGCCAGCATGCTCCCTTTGTAGAACCTTCCAGCGGTGGCAGTTGGAGAGAAAGTTGGAGGAGTCGAAAGGTTTCACTGAAGCAATGGTAAAGAACTTAAGTTCATGCTTAAAGTATTTTAATAATCTTAAATTTTATATTTTTTAAGACATCACATTTACATATGATTAAGGTGATATCGCAGGATGTTAGAACTTTGATGCGCTCAATTTTTACTACTAGAAAAACATAATTGGGATGGAAGGTGGGATAAGCAAGCCCTCTGGAGGCTCTCTTTGGTCAATAACTCCCTGCGAGGTATGTATTACAGATTAGTCAATCTAAAAGTTATTTGTTTATTGCGTATTAAATTATTTATACATAAATGTATATCGTCTTTTACTTTAAGGTGTTTTCCAACAGCAAGGAGCGTTTGATTTTGAAAAAAGTGGGAAGAAGTCAGTATAGCGAAGCCACCACAGACTACAACAAAACAAAATATTTAAAGAGTTAAGAACTAATTATTTTTTTTATAAATAAAGTCATTTTTTATACTGTAAAATATTATTTAGATATTAAAAAGGAAACATGTATATATTTAGAAAATATTAAATTTTGTTTTATTAAAAAAATTCGATTTTTCAAATGAGGGTATATCCATCAATCGCGACGGGTATATCCATCAAGTGTGATAAGTACTTCTGTCATCACTACATATGAAACTGCAGTAGTGTGAGCAGTAAAGATATATGTATTTCATAATGGAAAGATTCATTAGTTAGAGGGAGATGCAAAATCACATATACACAAAAGTTTCCATCAAGTTTTTCATTTTTCCTTTAAGAATGTGATAGAAACCTTGTTCTACGCGATGATGGATATTTCCATCATCAGTGATTGTCATTTGATGGATCAAGTGATGGTCACTGTTCTTGTAGGGTGTGAAGTCTATTCAAATACCAAGCAACGTGTGTTTACTGTAGAGCTGCCAGATATTGTTTTTGTTTTTAGTACAAAAAAAGGTATGCCAGACTGAACATTTATCATACATTTATATTTAAAAAAACACGTAAGTTGCTATTAATGTTAAAAACCTTTAATAATAATTGAAATAAATTATGTGCATATGCCGAAGTTATTTTTAAGTACCGCCAACAAATTTTAGTTTGGTACATAGAACAATTTTTATATAAAATTTTTTGTGGAAAAGTGTTTCATATGTAATAAGTTTTTATAGTTTTTAAGTTATATTTTTGACAGAACGGTTATTTAATAGTAACATTGATTTTAAGCTATAAAAAATTATTTTCTTGTTTTGCATAATTAATTAAAACTTCATTAAAAATTATTTTAATTCTACTAAAATTACTTAATAAACGTTTCTTTAATGTAAGATTTTCATATTTTAAACGATTGTGTTGTATAAGTATTTTAAAAATAATAAATGAGAGTTTTATCAAAAACAATATTTTAGAAAAATCGTCAAATGCATTAAATAAATTTGTCATTAATTTCTCAAAATCTCTTGCCTACACGCGTACAAAGGACGAAAAACGAATTAGAAGTATTAAGTTATTTTATAAAACTCTATTTGAAAATAGTTGGAAATCTAACCTTGCAAAACCGAAAAAATCGTTAAAATGCATTAAATAAGTTTGTGTTTAACTTCTCAAAAAATATTTCGCGTGCACGTACAGGGGACAAAAAACATATCAAAAGTATTATGAGTTATTTTCTAAAACATTTTCTGAAAAAATTGAGTAGCAAATCATTAATTTTTCAATATATATTGCGCCCTACCTGTGAGCGATAGAGAACAAAGATATTCATCTAACGTGTTACCAGTTATCTTCTTGAAATGGAAAATTAGAAAAAATCGTCAAAAACATTAAATAAGTTATTTTTAACATTTATAAATTTTTTTAAGTAGGACTAATCTTTAAGCAAGATTATCGCTGTCAAATAAAATAATTTCAAAATTTTCTTTTAGCATCAACTAAAACAAAAGTTTTTCAAGATATAATTTGCATAGTATTATTTTAAATTAAGTGTTTCTTGTTTAGGTTTCTTAAAATAAGTTTTATTGATTGAGAAGTTGAACAGAATTTTATTATAATTAGAGAACACAAAAATTAAGAGATTTACAAGAAAACCAAGACTTAAAAAACCACCTTAAAACATTTTAAGTCTTTGTTCAAGTGCTTGGCGTTTAATTCAGCACTAATATATGAAATTGTATCATATCTTTAATAGCTTACCATATTCTTCCGTTTTTTCTCTATAATGCAGATATTTTTTGTTTTTAGTACAAAATTAAATTTGGACTCACATACAAAAAAGTGAAAAATAGGCCAGACAAGCATTTTTTATGCCATTGATTGAATTAATCTCAGGTTAAGTTCCTATGTAATATTATTATTTTGGCCACTTATATCAGAATGAAGTGAATAAATAAATAAAAAATTAAAAAACTATAATTAAAAAAGTTCACTGACAAATTTCAAAGTGTAAACTTCTTTAGGAGGTTAATTAAATTTTTTAAATGTCTATTTAATAAAGTTAGAGCAATAAAATATAAATATTCAATTTTTTTTCCACTATAGCCTTCCTGGTTCTTGGTAGTTTCCAGGTAGATAAATATTTTTTAAGACAAAAAATCTTATCCACACTAATGATTCGTACAATGCTAATTTTCTTAGCAAAAGTGGATATACAATAAAACTTCTTCATAAAACCTAATAAAACATATGGGATTTTAGTTTTAGTCAAGATAATTTCGTCATAATGATATAATATAAAATGAACTTATATTAAGCTTCTCATTACTTTGGTAGCACCTTTAAAAAAATATTTATTTGGTCTGGAAGCATAATCTGCAAAGCAAATGAGAAACTCTCATTTTTCTGCACAATTGAGTGATTTCTTTTCTCTCTCGCTCTCAGCTAAAAAAAAGTTTGTTGGAAAAAGTTTGTTATTTTCTCGCACGTAAAATTTTTTTTATATGAAGTTTGAAATTTTCTGCAACGGCGAAAATGAATGAAATTCGCCACTGCCATCACCTGGTTAATTATTTCGCCATGGATTGGACTTTGTACCCTTGTAAAAGTTCAGGGTTACCATCACATAAGTTTTATTTTCTGAAATGTTGAACAAGGCATATTATAGCATGTTCACACGGCAAAATGAAGCACTTGCTTCGCTCTTCGAATCATGATTGCGAAGCACGCTGTTTACACGACACATGCTACATGCTTCGATTAGACATCTGCACAAAAACTGAAATAACTCTCAAATAATTTGTTCAAAAACTTTATTTTTCTTTTTAATTTTGTTTGTTTGTAATTTATTACATTTAAAATTTTAATGAAATTGTGTTTTATATTACACATATCCACACACCACTTTAAACATTGTTTTTCTCTTTTTGTTTACATTTTATACAGCTAGTTCAGATAAACTTGCGATAAAAATTAGAGAAGACATAAATTTTTCATGCTTCGTAAGTAGATTCAATATGAATCTACCAGCTTCGCTCTCATAATTTTGTATGACGAAGCAAGTAGATTCGCTTATGATTGGAGTGTGAAGCAAGAATAGAGAGCGAAGCAGGTGCCGTGGAAACATACTATTAATATACTAAGTAGTAGCCGTAGACCAGCTGACTCTTTTGTTTACGTTTTCAGATGTCTAAATTTGTTTACACTAATTTTTTTCCTAGATTGTTTTTTTTGTAATTTCATGTGTCGTGGAAATATATTTTAAACTTCTATAGAACAAAAGCTTGTGTAAAAATTTATTATATAGCTGCATTTTATCCCTTTACCGCACCTTATCGGCGAAATCACACCCAAAACGGCTTCCATACGTATATTTCTTTATCGCATGTAAGTTCTGTAATGATTAAAAATAATTATAATATTATTTTTTTCTCTACAGCGCACATTGGGACAAATAACCGAATAACGACGACAAAAATGAAATTTTGTTAAATGTAATTTAGTAATATGTTCTATATGTTAGTATGCAATCAACCTATAAGGATTTATTATTTGTTTTATCACATTAGTCTTTACGTGCGTGCAAAGTATTATTATCTGTAACACGCACTGATCAAGTTATTTAGGCACATGCGATAAATATTATAATAAAAATATATATATTGTAACAGAAATCGTCTAACCAAACAACAGTTAAAATCGTACCAAAACATCATCTATAATGTTGTAAGAAAACGAGTATGAATGTGTTGACTTCGTCTAAACAAATTAATACAGATTAAATGGTTTAATAGATGATGTTTACTATATACACAACCTAGGTAAATAGATGCGAAAAATGCTGATGAAGGATGCAGCGATCGAGAAAAAGCTGCATTTCATTCTGCTAGTGTTTTTTTTTTTTTTTTGAAAACGTACGCATACGATTGTAAATAATTTTTTATCTAAAAATTTTTGGAAATTAAATTAATAATTCATTTACCTAAGCTGAAAAAAGTAAAAATTTTAATTCACTTAATTCCACGGCTCAAATCCTCAAATCCTGATTGAAAAAAATTAAAATATATATTTACCAGAACAAAAGGTTATGACTTGTTTTGATCCCAAAAATTATTTTAGGAAAAGAAATATTTGTTTTGTTCTTATGATAAATATTTTGTAAACATATTTTAAGATAAGAAATATTCTGGTAATAAGAAAATTCAAATTTTTACTAATAAACATAAACAGTTTTGTGATAAATTTTTTGGAAAGAAATTACATAAAAGGATGTATTCTTAAAATAACGACAGTCATTAAGAGGATGCCCATGTAGGAACATAACATACATTATATGTATAATGTTAAGTATGCTAAAAATACTCAAGAAACAAAAATACGAAAATAATGCGTAAAGCATTATAGAGAAACATTGTTTTTTCATTACAAAAAATAAGTCTTTTAACTCGATTATATCTCAGCAGCACTATAACTTGCACGTACAGACTAATATAAGTTTACTGTGCACTTGTATACAGAACATATTAAGTGCAACAGTGGTTACGAAATTGCATTTTTAACGTCGTAATTCGGTAATTAGTTCCTATGTGCAGCGTTAGTTGATATCGACATCTGAAAACATATTTTATTATTATTGTTGTAGTTGTTTTAGAACTGCTATTACCTGTTAAATTAATATGCCTCGGTATGCACTTTTAGAAAATATAGTTAAAATGAATAAAAATTTCCATGAAAATTTCGACTTTATGCCAAAAATTTTACGATCAAGTCCAGTGTACGCATTTCAAATAAATTACTTCTTGCGTACTCAACATTAGGTACTCTCCTCTTTTTGTTTTTTTTTTCACATTTAAAATAGTTAATTGGCCTAATAAAGCAATTAACATACAAGTTTTGCTGATTTTTCATGCATCATATGTATTAATGTATGCAAGTGTTATTTATTAGTTGTAAAAAAGAAACAAATTTCGAAATTGTCCATTGAAGAAAAAATTGTTGTAAACAAAATCGTTTTCCGGATATTTTTTTTGAAATATTGGCTACCTTACAGATGCACACACATGTTTATCTCTAAAAAAAAAACCATCGCATACTGAAAATAATTAAAATCCTAATAAGCCCACATATGTTTATTAAGAACCCACAAAAAGTAATTATTTACGTATATAATTATTTACATGTCACCATTATTATTTTTATCTTTTACGTATATATATATAAATATTTAAAGTTAGTTTTTTAAGAATCATCACCAAACAAGTGATATTGATTTTTGAAGTACTCTTCCAACAAGAAAAAAAAAATGAATTAAAAGAGCAAAAATTCCATTTTAAATTTATTTTTTAATATAGACTTCACCGCTGAGTTTAAGTTGTATTATTTGCTCTTTAAAAATGCATAAAGCGGTAATCTTCTAATTCCAGTATTTCTTTTGTGGTTGACAAAATAATGGAAGTAACAAAATATTACTCTTTGGCCTACAAGATGTTTATAATTTACCTTCAAAAGATCAGAATATAATTTTATTTTTAGAAATATAGGTTTTATTGTCTTAAAATTTTTAGTGGAAATTTCAAAAGTGAAAGTAAGCATTATTCAAGACATCTGTTAGCCAAGGTACATTTATTTTAGAAGGTAGTAACGGCCCTAAAACATATAGAACATTGCAAAAAGAACATGGCTTTTTATTATTTCTTTGAGCGGTGAAAATGTCAAAAAATGAAAGAAAAATAAGATAAACGCTTGCTTTGTTTTGCAAATAATTGTTGTTGGTGCTTTTTGAAATTCGTAAACAAACATTGCAAAATATAAACAACTTTTGACATATACAAATACATACCCGCTGGACGGACTACACTATCTGGTAAAATAAATTTCCCAGTCTGTGACTGCATCAGATCATGCCATCAACATATGTTTTAGCTTTTACGTGTATTTTGCTTTTGTAAAAACTTATTGAGCTGTCAAAAACGTCTGGCCATATGTATATATTTGTGAAAAAAAAGAAAGACACATAATATATATTGAAATACATACACATATATTGCAACGTTTTTGACAGTTCAATAAGTTTTTACAAAAACAATATACCCTTAAAACTTTATGCATTCACCTGGTATCGATATGCCTTGGTTTTAAGCGGCCTATCCATGATCAAAATATTCGTCCATTATCATGGTAGTATTTGTGAAAATGTGTTAGTATATATTACACGGACGATAATAGATGAAAAATCAAAAAATTTAGATTTTTGGCATGCTGAATGTCACACATTGATGTGTGCATGGTGTTTATTTTTCAAGCACGTACAAATTTTTCATTTAAAAGTGATTTCAAGTTGTGTGGTTGTTTAAAATATTGGAAGAAAAAAAGATATTTTGGAATTTATCGAAGTTTACCAGTCAATGCAAGCAGTTTGAAACGAAGGTAATCTAATAGAATGATACAAATAACAAACAAACTCCGGAGGGAAACTTAAAAATTCAATATAAAAAATAAATTTAAGGCCCACAAGTTTTATTTATGAACTTTTTTCACTACATTTTATTTTATTGATTCCTAACTAATAGCTGTGTTTGTTTGTATGTATGTACGAATGTGTTTTTGCTAGTGACATTCACCCCTATTCTGCGTTTCGATTCGAATTGAAATTTTCTCCGTCTGACAACTTTGGTATTCTGCGTTTCGATTCCGCTCAGTTTCTTTCGATTGTAGGTATTCTGCATTACGATCGGAGCTCCGTTTTTCTCAGTTGCTTTTTTGTTAACGGAGGGGTTTTCTTTTTTGTGTTTTTTAGTTAAAAATTGAAAAATGTAGGTAGAAAATGAGATAAAATGTTCATAAACGTTTAAAAAAAACACTTAAAATTATTTTTAACAAATTAAATAAATTTTTACTGTTTTAAATTGTTAATTTTTGTACCCGAATCTGATGTGTTTTGTTTATGTATTACGGGTCAAAAACAACAACACCAGAGCAGTATGAAAAACTGGCAGATGTAATGGCATCTAAAACAGACATTACATGCGGATACCACCAGCGATAAAAGGAAGAAGTAGCAGCGTTCTGCAGGAATCCTCAATGCACTAGCGCCTTCAACAAAAAACGCCAGTGCAAAAATTAGTTGCCGTGAACAATTTTTATTTTGTTTTTAAATTTTTTTATTTTATTTAACAATTTTTTTATTAAACTATATCAAGAAATTATTTTTAATTATGCAAACATACAACTTTTTGTATTAAATTTGACAATTGTTTATGAAAATGATAACAAACTTGCTTATTTTGCTATTTAATTTCCACATTCCACAATGATGCTATTAATTTTGTAAACATTGTTGTCTTCTTCCGTTTTTCTTCAGAATACCAATTTACGATCGTAATGGAACTGAATGCGGAGACTTAATCGAAACGCAGAATAGGGGTGATTATCACAATAGAGAAAGCACGATGTGGAATTGATATTTGTTGTCGAATTGATATTTGATAATAACATCCCATTCAGACAGGCAAATTTTACTTTGCAAAGTTTTGATCTTATGTGGGAGAGTGGGAGAAAGAATAGCTGTACAAGGTTGCTTTGTTTTTCGTTCGTTGCTTATACAGAGTTGTATATATGTACATATATATTTTTCTGTTATAAACACCAAATGCAAAGCGTCCAAAAATTAAGAACGATCAAACAGATGGAAACAAAATTTGTAAAAGAAAACTTTGTGTGTCTGAAAACCAAACAAAGTTTAAAAGAAAATTAACAAAAATTTGAAAAGTAAAATTTGCCTGTCTGAATGAACTACTATTGATAATTGAGCCAATTCACGCTGGATTAATTATGCTGGAAAAACGTGCCAGTTTGTTGCTATTTTCGGTGAAGAGAGTCTATTTTGGTTGGAAGAATTTTTCAACCAGCTTAAACCCCGCATTAGCAGAACAAAACCAAAACATATGCGAAAAGCAACCTTCAAATAAACAAAAAAATACTAACACACACAAAGCTCTGTGTACGTATACAATTTTATGCCAGATGAATTAATACAGTGTATTTTGAAAAGAACAAAAATTAAGCGGAATAAAAATTGTTCTAGTGTGAATTGGCTCATTCGCCTTGGTTTTACAGTACCTTATGGTCTTACATACCAAATAGATCGTGTTCAAAATAAAGGAGTAACACATAGGAAAATAATATATTACATATGTTGCGCGTAGTTTGCGGACAGTCCTCAAAATTTTAAGACATCTATCGCATACTATAGGTTTCGATTATTTAAGCCCATTTTTTGGTATTTTCCATGTTAATACGATTGGTATTCTCCATTTACCTTTTTCTTTTGTGATGTGTATATGCATCCAAAAAACGTGTTAAGACTTACAGTCTGAATATATATATGTATATAAATAGTTAATAACTTTATAGTAAGAACGCTATGTATGTCCGACGTGGTTCGTCCATTTATTTTTTCACTATATAGAATACTAAAGTACATGCATATGTATATTTGTGAAATTTGCAATTTTAAAGTAAGAAATAATTTAATTTACAAGATTTTTTCTAGAATTTTCAATGTATTAAAAATGTTATGGCATTAGTAGTGCAACACACAATCACAACAAAAATTTATTGATAGTTCTTCCCAAACCCATAATTCAGCATATTCTGAATCATAGCCCTCTAATGTAACCATTTGCAATTTTTCGCTTATCCTGATACAAGATCCATTTTTTCTTCTTAAAATTTTTATAGTAAATGATTTTGGCTTGCAGTTAAAATTACCATACCAGCACTTTTTCGAAACACATTGAACAGAGCGAACATATCTAGGAAAATAACTTAAACCTAAATCAATCCAAGCAAGTTTTGACGAGCATTCCCATGGTCGAGTTGTAAACAAATTGCTTTTTGATCGTTCACTGAAAATATTTCTTATATGCTTTTTGTCTTGTTTTAAATAAGATTCCTTTTTCTCTTCAAAAAAATTAATATGATCCGTCTCCCATGCTGGAAAATCTCCTACAGACACAAAATCATTCTCAGCGTAAAATGGAAGCTCATAAGATGATCTTTTGCTGCTAGCATCAGTATTATTATTAAAGGGTGTTTCTATGCTCATGTAGCGAGGGTTAAAGGCCTGTCCATGAATCTTTGCAAGAGATTTTACTGACAACTGATTGCAATAACTTGCATTCGCTATACTCGAAGCCATTTCTATAACAAATTTGCAAATTAATATGTATTCTATAGACTTCATTTATTAAATTACATCAGCATTTTATAAAATTCTGAGTATCAATTACTTTCTAGCAGAGTTGCCGATAGCACAATTGGCCGACTGGGATTTACTTAAACTACGGGAGATATGTTAAAGCAAATATTTAGTGAAGACGAGCATGTACATACATATATACTGTATACGCCTTTCGTTTCCGAGAACTTTGTTTCTTTTTTTATTTATTCATACATAGTATATCATTTCAATTTGTTTAAAATCCATGAAGTATTGATTTTGATTATTTCATTTTTACATAAAATAAAACAAGTATTAAAATAAATGTAATACACACACATGTGTACATTACAGTTCGGCCAACCTCACAATTTGATTGACCTCAATCAAAAACAACAATAAAAATGGCGTGGCTAATAATATCTATATATTTGGTGTAACCCATTTTCTAAGGCGTTTAGCTTTAATATCACCTTTGTAAGGAATTTGAGAAAGCTGACAATTATCAATATCTTTTACAATATAACGATCATTTAATAATACTTTTCCGATAACATAAGGACCACGATATTTTTCGATAAATTTCTTATATTTACCAACAGTATTGTCAGTATTCATAACTACAACATAATCTCCCACAACAAATTTCTTTGCAGGAACATGATTTTTGTAAAACTAGTTTTTATTGCGTTTTTGAGATCGTTCAATTTTGTTTAACGCTATTGAGCGTTTTGACACTAAGTCACGATTGTTCTGGTTTTCTACCTTCTCATCTAAATACTCTCTAAATTCATCAATTATTACGCATCGTTGTTTTATACCAAATAACAAATGGCTTAGTCTATTCTTAGTAGAGCTATGCACTGTGTTGTTAAATGCTACTAGAAATAATTTTAAAGACCAATCAGAATGATCAACTGGATCGCTTATTTTACTCAAAATACCTTTTATTACTCGATTTGCTTGAGGAGATGCAACTGCTACTTTAACGTGTTGTATATTATGTTTCAAAATGAAGTCTGTAAATTCATGAGATGTAAAGCAAGAGCTTCTATCTGTTATTAATCGTTTTGGTCTACTATAGTAACTAAAGTACTTCTCCAATGCACAGCAAACTTCCTTAGTAGAGGATATAAACGAGAAAATTTCGTAAAAGCATTAATGATAACAAGTAAATGCTTTCTTTTAGATTTTAATGACGGAATTGGTCCAAAATGATCTATGTGAATTGTGTCAAAAGGTAGTGGTTTCTTGGCAATACTATACATTCATTCATACAAGCCGGATCCGAGGTGGCTAATTTTTTCGTGAACCATTCTAATGACATAATCTTGCATCTCATTGGGTACATACAGCATTAAAATTATCTTTGCGAAATAAAAGTCCGTCTACTAATATCCACTAATTTCATTACATTCCAACTCCGTGATTAGTTTTTTTATATTGCTATCTCTACCCAGAGTCATTTGTAACCTAGCATCAAATTCATTGCACTCCAAAGAGGGAGAGTTTGAAATATTATTACAACTGTTTTCATTAAAACATCTTCTCAATGCATCCACATGACCCATAGAGGTACCTCCTCGATGTCGAATAGATGTCAAATTCTAAAGCGTACCTAGCAATTCTTGGATTCACTTGCTTCTTGTTCAAAGTCATTATTAAAGAGTTACAATCGGTTACGATCGTAATATAGATTCCCTCTAAATAAACCCGGAATCTCCTAAATGCATAAATGAGGGAAAGAGTTTCGAGCTTAAAGCTATTATAACGCGACTTTGCTAGAGATGTTGATTTACCACGGGGTGAAATTTTTTGTCATCTTGTTTTTGCATAACTATAGCTCCAAGTCCCTTAGAGCTAGCATCACAGTGTAACTCTGTCTCCCTTTTAGGAGAAAATATAGATAGTGCAGGCTGCTTCGTTATGCGTTCTTTAAGTTCATTAAAAGATTCAACACAATTTTCAGTAAATCATGTAAGAAGAATACCACAAAGAAGTGAAATTATAATAACTTTTAAGATTAAATTAGATGAAGACAGCGTAGTAAAAAATAGAGAAATTACAAATGGTGTATATTTGGCAAATGCGGTTGTGCCCAAAGAAGGAAATCAACATATTATATTACTAAATGTTACAAATAAGCCTGTACCAGTGAGAAATTTGAAAATTTAAACTATTCCACTAAGTAAATATGATTTGATAGACTACTAGAGCGTTTGAAATTGAATGATTTGAAAGATACTGATTAACAAGAACTTTTGAACATATTGCGGTTGTATTAATGAGTGTGCCATATGGATGATGAACATTTAACTGTAACAATTTTTATAAGCAAAAAATAAATCTTCATGATAATAGTCCTGTATATGTAAAAAATTACCGTTTGCCGCAAGCCAGTACTAAGGAGATAAATACACAAATTCAAAGATTATTAGAAAGCAAGATAATAGTCCATATAACGCACCTTTATTACTAGTTCCGAAAAAAGGTCAAACTGATCTAAAGAAGTGGAGATTGGTAGTTGACTTTAGGAAACTAAATGACAAGATAATTTACGATAAATTTCCATTAACTCGCATTGAAGATGTCTTAGACAAATTGGGTAGAGCCAAATATTTTTCAACGTAGGACATGACAAGTTTATTTCATCTGATTGAGTTGGAAAGACAATCTCGACCATATACAGATTTTTCAACACCCAATGGTCATTACCAATGCACCAGATTACCGTTTGGAGGAAAAATATCATCAAATAGTTTTCAACGTATGTTAACCATTGCTTTGTCTGGTTTGGATTCTGAAGCATTTCTTTACGTTGATATTATTATCGTCTTCGGATGTACTCTAAACCACCATAATTCAAATTTGCTAAAAGTACTTCATCGTTTACTAAGGTATAATCTAAAACTCAATGCAGATAAATGTTGTTTTCTAAAACCAGAAGTGATATATCTTGATCATCTTATAACTCCAGATGGCATAAAACCAGATCCTGGAAAATTTGAAGCAGTAACTATCTATCCTGTACCAAAGAACGCTGATGACCTCAGAAGATTTGTGGCTTTTTGTAATTACTACAGAAGATTTATTAAAAATTTTGCTGACATAGCTAATAATTTAAACAATTTATTAAAAAAGGGTCAAAAATTCGATTGGACAAAACAGTGTCAAACATCATTTGAAACTCTTAAGATGAAACTAATAAGTCCACCAGTTTTACAATATCCGAATTTTGACAAACCTTTTATCCTTACAACAGATGCATCAGATTTTGCATTAGGAGCCGTATTGTCACAGGGTGAAATTGGGGAAGACAGACCAATTTCATATGCAAGCCGTTCATTAAGTAAACACGAAAGAAATAAAGCGGTTATAAAAAAAGAATTACTTGGTATACACTGGGGTATACAATTTTTCGCCTATATTTGTTTGAAGAAAATTTATAGTTGTGACTGACCATCGTCCACTTGTCGCACTATTAACGCACAAAAATTCTAGTTTAAAACTGACAAGAATTCGTTTAAAATTATCTGGCTACGATTTTCAGATAGTTTACAAAAAAGGAACTAACAACACAAATGCTGACGCGTTATCAAGGTCAGAAATGGATTCTGATTTACTTAAAAATATGATACCATTAAACATTGATGAAACAGTTAAAAGAACACTGGTGATAACAAGAGGAATGAAGAAAAAGAGACGCAGAACAAAGAGAAAAATAAAGATGCTTCTCAAGTTGAGCCTGATCAACTCAAAATGTGGGAATGTACATCTATGAATGATATAAGACGCGCAACAAAATTAAGATTTATATTAAAAAAAAGGTTAACTAAAGACATAGAAATTTAAGACAACAAAGGTCTAAATGAAATACAGGTGATATGTAGCGAAAATTCATATTATGTAGATAATATCTTGGAGAAACTTCTATCAAGCCTAGAGAAATTGAATTACTAGAGTTATGCACTCAAGAGGAGTGATAACATATTCAGTATTAAAAGCCATAAAGGTATGAAAAAATAAAGTTAATGAAAGCAAAACAAAAGACGTCAAAATTCTTCCATACAATGATCCTCAGAAAATATTAAATGATGAACAGAAGCAAGAATTAATAATGTTATATCACAATACACCATGCGGAGGACATTTGACATTTTGTGTGTGCGTAAAACGCTACTCGATTAAAACAGAAATACATATGGAAAAATATGTGCAAAATGGTAAAGAAATATGTATCAACGTGTGATCTTTGTCAAAGAAACAAACAAATGAAACACACTAAAGAACAATTACAAGTTACAGTTACACCAACACAGACTTTTAGTACTATTGTTATCGATACAGTTGGACCTTTACGTCCATCGGGGAATTATCGATATATATTAACCATGCAATATGAATTATCAAAATACATAATAGCTGCCCCAATGGAAACAAAAGAAGCCAAGTCAATAGCAAAATGTATGACAGAGAATCTTATACTAAGGTATAGACCTTTCAAGATTTTGAAATTTGATAGAGGTACGGAATTTATAAAAGAATTGATGAAAGAAATTAGTGAACTTTTAAGAATAGAACAGAAATTTTCAACACCATATCATCATGAAACCTTATTATTCATTTGCATATAATATAACTCCACATATAGACACTAATTATTCACCATTTGAACTAATTTTTGGATAATTACCTAGTTTACCAGGTGAACAGATAATGAACAATGACACGGTTTATAATTATAATAATTACGCAAATGAAGTAAAATTTAGACTGAAATATTCTTTAGAAAATGGCAGAGGATTACTTCGGAAAGTAAAAGAAAATATAAGTTTAGATTCCCCAGACAAAACTAATAGCATTGGTATTAAAATAGGAGATTTAGTTCTTTCAAAGGTTGGAAATAGAAAAAAGAATGAATAACCATACCAAGGTCCATATGAAGTAATTTTCATTGATAATTTAAATGTATTTATTAAAATAAAAAACAAAAACAAAGATTTAGACAAAAATTTATTTAAAAAGTATAACATTTTGTTCACGATAGGGGTGATTGTTTGAGTGAAAATTAAGATATCCTTTTAAAACACGAGTATAAGTGAAAGTTATATTAAAAGGAATATTTGATATTTTAATGTCCGAGTGGGTAGATAAAAATCAAACGTGATAATAATCTTAAGACACATAAATTATCCTGCGATTCTCGAGCGACCCTCCAGTTAGCTAGTTAGTTAGGAGTGGCAGCCTCTCGTGACGAAGCTCACTTGAGCACAAACGAATGGCCCGTTGTGATACCACAAAGAAGGCGGCATGACTCCCATTACCCAGCCGAGAACCATGAGGATTCACGGATGAACTTCGCTATGTCCCTTATAGAGTGGGATGATAGCTCCGTCAGAGTTCCATAGAAAGGAGAGCCCGGAATACTTAGTCTTCTTCGAGCCAGGGATGGACAGTGGCACAGGAGGTGCAGTACGGTCTCTTCCTCATCCTCCGAGCCACAACTGCGGCAGAAATCATTAAAAGGCAGACCAAGTCTTTCCGCATGCCTACCTATTAGACAGTGTCCAGTAAGTACAGAGACCGTGATACTTATGGATTTTCTGTCCAGTTTGAGCAGCTGCCTGGTCCGCTTGAGGTCCAGTGTAGTCCACAGTTGTCTGGAGACACAGCAGGAACTTTCATCTACGCATAATTTGCGAGACAAATTTAGATAGTGGTTCTTTATGGCCATTTTCACCGTTGCAAGAGGAATTCCAATGTCTGGTAGCGGGGAGACATTAGGAAGCAATGTGCCCCGTTTTGCGAGATCATCGGCCTCACAGTTGCCCTGGATATCCCTGTGGCCAGGGACCCAAAACAGGTCAATCTGTGATTGCTCCGATAAAGTGTTCAGTAATGAGCGACAACTCAGGACTAGCTTAGATGTACTATATGCACCAGCAAGCGCCCTGATTGCCGCCTGACTGTCCGAAAATATCCGAATAGCATGACCAGAAAGATCGTCCCCGAGCGCTATTTCGGATGTTTTCAGAATGGCCATTACCTCGGCTTGAAAGACGCTACAGTAGTCAGGGAGTCTGAGGGAGAGTCTTAGTCCAAGATGATTGGAGAAGATTCCGCAACCGACTCTGTCGTCCAGTTTCGAGCCATCGGTGTAGATGTCAACAGTACCACTCACGACCACTTCGTTACGGACCCAAGTCTCCCTATTTGGAATATGGATTCGAAACCCGTGGTCCAGAGCGGGAGTAGAAGAGATGTAGTCCACCATTGATGGCAGTGGAACATCCCGATCGATAATCTTAGAGTGCCCTATGTCCAGCCTGAGCCAGCGTGAGAGGGCATTAAGTCTGGCTGCACAGCATTTAGCCTGTTGCAATGCCAGAAGTTTGGTGGGTAACCAGTGGAGAAGAGCAAACAGAGCCTTTGTCGAAGTAGTTCGAAGAGCCCCAGTAATCAAAATGGCGGCTGTTCTCCTGACTTTGTCAAGAGGCTTTTGGTTGACCAATCTCTCAAGAGCGGGCCACCAAAACACAGCTCCATAGAGAATATTTGGCTCAATAACTGCCTTGTAGAGCCAGGAGATGATTCGAGGCTAAAGGCCCCATCCTGGTCCTAGAGCTCTCTGACAGAGATAGAGCGCACAGGTCGCCTTCCGAACTCTTTCGGCAATGTTTGCCTTCCATTGAAGTTTGAGGTCAAGTATCACCCCAAGGTATTTCACACTTTTACTTACACTAAGCACAATGCCATTCAGCCTAGGTGCAGTAAAATTCGGGATCTTGTATCTCCGTGTGAAGAGCATAACCTCCGTTTTGCCGGGGTTAACAGTAAGATCAAAATCGCAGCACCATTTAGACAGAACATTAAGCGAATAGTTCATTCGTTCTGTGAGTGTTGACAGGTACTTCCTAGAGACTGCGATAGCAATGTCATCAGCATAAGCTATCACCCTATTACCCGTTTGGTCCAGTTGCCGTAGCAGCGTGTTGACTGCCAGATTAGATATAAGGGGAGACAATACGCCACCTTGTGGAGTGCCCCTTTTCACTACCCTTACAACGTGATCATTTCCCAAGGTGGACGTAATGATACGTGTCTTCAGTAGTTGCGCAATGAATTCCACCAGATTTGCATCAAGATCGAGATCCAAGAGGGCCTTTATAACGGCATTGGGGCAGACGTTATTGAAAGCTCCTTCTATGTCAAGAAACACTGCAAGCGTAAAATCCTTATTTGAAAGGGACTTTTCAACATCGGATAATAACACATGCAGCGCTGTTTCCACAGATCTCCCTTTCGTGTAGGCATGCTGCGAGCTAGAAATTAGCGCGGGATTAATGGAGTTCCTGATCTGAAGATCAAGAATCCTTTCCAGCGTTTTGAGTAAGAAGGACGACAGGCTTATGGGCCTAAAGTCCTTGGGTTTAATAGGAGATGTCTTCCCCGCTTTAGGGATGAAAACAACTCGGGCTACACGCCAGCCCATCATGGGCATGTAAGTATTTTCCAGGCAAGCATTGTAGATTTGCAATAGCCATGGTTTAATAAGGTCCATGCCATGTTGCAAGTCCGCTGGAATGATATTGTCAATCCCAGGAGACTTAAAGGCATCAAACGACATGATGGCCCACTCTAAGTGAGCATTGGTCACCCGGAAAGTGGCTGGAAAAACCGACGCGGAATTCACAATCCCCATCGCTTCGTCAATCCTTTCACTACCAGGGAAGTGAGTATCAAGCAGCGTCTCCAAGGTATCGATTACAGAGTCCGTCCATTTACCGTCCGGCTTCTGAATACTCTAAATAATTCTCGGGGACGTGCTAAGAATTCTGCATAGCCTGCTGGTTTCGGACGAGCTTTCTATGTTGCCACAGAAAGTTTTCCATAAGGCTCTTTTGGATCTACGTATGGCATACTTAAACTCCCTTTGTTTATCCTTGTAGGGCAGCCAGTTTCCACCATTTTTGGCCCTATTAAAGAGTCTTCTACATTCCTTGCTTAACTCTGCAATCTCCGTATTCCACCAAGGGGGTTTCGGTTTCCCCCTTGGCTTCGGTGGATTGCAGGCCGCTTTCGCCGCAGAGCATATCTGCAAGGTCAAGAATTCAACCGCCCGATCAATATCGCAGTGGTCATTAATCTTGAAGGGAGCAGGCCTTAGACCAAGCTCTAAAATGGACCGAAATTTATTCCAGTCCGTTTGTTTCCTATTTATGTAGGAGTGAGACACTCCGGAACCTACTGATCCTAGATCTAACTTATAGGATAAATACCTATGGTCAGAAAAGGAGCACTCTTGAGAGACACTCCAATTTCTGACAATATCAGACCCGCCACCACCTGTCAAGGTAAGATCGAGAGCCTCCCTTCTACTCGAAGTGACGAAGGTAGGCTCGCTTCCCCTATTGACAATACTTAAGTCACGCAATAATATAAAATCAAAAAGAGACTCACCCCGTTCATTGACATCCGTGCTGCCCCACATATGGTGATGAGCGTTAGCATCGGCCCCAATGATGACCGGCGTTTGACTGTTGTTAGCCTCTGCAACCAGAAGCTTTAGCAGATCATGTGGTGGAGAATTACCATGATCATGGGCCATATAACTGGAGACCACCCAGACATCCTTCGAGCCCGTCTCCACTGCTATGGCAACGCTGTCTCTGTCACTGAATCTGCGAAGAAAGAAAGCGTTAATATTATACTTAATCATAATACAGGCCCTGGGTTTACCTTGACCTGTGACGTAGACAGTTTTGTAGCCATCCATAGATAGTCCAGAAACCCGATCATTAATAACCCATGGTTCCTGGACCAGAACAATATCCTCTCCTTTCTGTGACAGGCGGAGGAGTAAGGCCGCAGAAGCAGCGATGGAATGATGAAGGTTAATTTGCGCAACCCTCATCATTATTTTTGGCCGTAAGGGTAGCGTCGGAATCTCCCTCAGACAGGAGTGATTCCTCGCTTTTTGCCAGGTATTCGGGTCCGAGACTCATTTGCCGGAAAAAGTCGCCAGCAAACTCAGATGAAGAGATGACACTTCTTGTGTCATCCGACATATCTGAACCGCACATGGAGGCCGGAGCCAATTGTGAAGGTTCAGTCCGTCCGGCGGTAACCTCTGGTACCAGAGGTTCCGTGGGAAGTTTAGAATTTTTCCCTATATTATCCCCCTTATAGATCCTGAGAGAGATCGAGTCGAAACCGTAGTTGATCTCCCCCTTACAGGCGTTAAGTGGGGCGAGGGACTCGTCGTTGATGACAATGATAGCGTCACGGAAATAGCCCTTTGGCTCGCTTACTTTAGCGACCTTCCATTCGGCCGTAGGCAGCTCTTTATTGCTGAGTTTAATCAGCTCCAGAATTTCATCCGGAGTGGAGGGATCTGCCGGGATTCGGGCGAAGGATCTTGGACGGTTCGGAATCTGGTCTTTGGATACAGCTAAGAGCTTAGCACCCGACCAGATTTCACCTAGGCTGTCGATTGCCTGCTTGTACAGGTCCGCTGAGCGTTGATCAGCACAAGCGATCAATTTAACCCTCCAGGATATTACTCAAAAAATTAATGTGTACCTAAATAATAAAAAATATTAACATATACAAAAAGTGTGCAGTAACCAGTGTGTACAAAAAAAGACAAAATATTAAAAACAGCATAAAATTTTTGGAAAAAAACAGAAGATTACAAGGCAAATTGAATACTAGGTAAAACTAATAGGGCAGGTGATCGAATTCGCTTTACAAATTCTTCCCAACCAACGTTAAAAATTGTTTACATTTTGCTGACGCGCAATTTAAAAACGCGAAAAAAACTTTTTTCAAATTTAATATCGGATAAGAATTTGTAAACCATTATTTTTTTGATAAAATAGTGAATATGCAAAAAAAAAAACCTTGTGTGATAGATAATTAAAAAGTGTGTGTGTGCCCAATTGCAGTTAAAATATAAATTAAAAGAAATAACAACAACATTTAATGAAAAGAAAACGTTTCTTTGGGAAACATTTTCAAAAAATTGTTTATTTTTTTTATCAAAATATGTGTATGTATGTACATTTATAATAAATATTTGAAGAAATATTTGAGTGGTTTGCAAAATAAAAAGTGCGTGAGTGGAACTTTGTTCAATATGCCAAAAGACACCAGAGGAAAAATAAAATGAAGTAGAATTTGTTCAGTAAATTTAATTTTCTTCTTTGTTTTTTTTATATATTATTTATCACTGCCTACTGACACGTACACGTAAATTTACACAAACAAAATACACGCGTTTTTTGTTTTTGTCCTGATGTGATGCGGTTACCTAGTATTCAATTTGCCTGTGAAGATTATAAAGGAAATAAAATAAATTCTTAAAAATTTTGAAAGCTAAAATTTTTTCACGAAAAGAAAAAACAACTGAAACGAAAATTAAAAAAAAAAAAATGAACTATAAATAAAAACTAAGATTAAAACAATTAGACATTTTAAATAAAGACAAAATGCTGCAATAATGAAAGTGAACCCAATAAAGATGACAAAGAAGAAAATTTATTTATTTATTAAATTTATTACAATTAAAATTTATAATAAACTTATTTCTAAAAGCACTAGCAACTATAGGCTATCGGCTTAAATAACAAATATAACTAAATTTTATTGGTTAGATATAAATACTGAAGGAATTTATATATATTATTGATATTATCTTCTAATGGGTTTTTAAATAAACTTATAATGTTTGATGTACTACAAAACTTTATACGCATGTGGTTTAGGGGTTGGCAGTCTTTGATAAGGTGGAATGTTGTGTTGCAAAATGGTTTTAGCTCCGTTGACATAAGATGCTGGTAGACTTAAAAAACAATTATTTTGGTGCCAGGGTAAAAAGGGTAATTGGTTTGGAACTTTTTGGGCATTAATTTCTTTGTAGGCGTGATCATAGCAGTTCCATATTTGAATTAAGGATTTGCTAAGTTTGCATATTGACGTTCTACATACATAGGTTCTAGACTGGGGGATTACTTGGTACGTTGGGTACAGGTGGGTGGATTTAGCTTTCTTGTCGGCATACTCATTTCCCAGCTGCAAATCCAACATTTGTATCGCATTTTGATCCGTCTGTTATTATGAAGTTCCAGTTATTTTGTTTGTATGTGACGTAAATTTCATTAAAGAAATGCTTAAATGTGAGGTATTGTTTTTATGGTAAAGAGATAGATTTTTAATAAATACTTCTGGTTTTAATTTGCATGGTGGGTATTTTTCTTTAGGTAGAGTTGTTATGTTAATTTTAAGCTTTTGGTATATTTTGTAGATTTGGCAGAGAGTAGATGTGCATTTAAGTTCCGGTTTCCTTTTTTGTAGAAGGGAGAGTGGCCCTCTTAATAAAGGCGATGATGTGCTTAAAATTTTATACACTAAATAATGTTTTAGTTTGTTGGCATGAATATGCAGTGGTTCCAAACCGCTCTCAGCATGTAGAATTGTTATAGGAGTTGTTCGAAATGCTCTTAGGCTGGATCTGGTAGCAGTATTAAGGATTTTTTCCAAAAGAAGTATGCTAGATTTCGCTCCATTGGTATATATTACAAGACCGTAATCTATTTTTGATAGTATAATAGTTTTTGTTAATTTTATTAAGCTATTTGTACGCATATGATAAGTACATGACAATATTTAGTCTATTTATAAGATCTGTTTTTAAATAATTACAATGTATTTTCATATTATATTTGAAATCGAATTAAAGTTCAAGGATTTTACAGTGGTCTACATTCATGATACTTATATTACTAAAACTTAGGTCTATATTTGTACAATTTTTCTTTCTACATATATGTAAATGCCTAGTTTCTCAAATAGATATTAGGTCGAGACGAGTAAGACCATTGGATAGTATCTGAGAAAGTTCTTGTAAAATCTGATTTTATTTTATCTATTTCCTGAGTTTTTAAGATAATATACAGGTCGTCTGCATACAAGCAGTGCTCAACGTTTTTGTTGTTTTTGGTAATTTGGCTTAAATCAATGAATGCAATGATAAAGAGAACTACAGACGGTGGGGATCCCTGAGGGATCCCGTTTTATAATAAACTAGTTTCGGAATAGGTGCCGTTAACCCGGACAGTAAACTTTCCATGGGTTAAAAACAATTTTACAAGGTTAAAGATTCTGCTAGTTTTTGAAGAACTGTGTATGTGGGCACCTACACTGTCAAATGCTTTAATGAAATCGATTGAGAGAATTGAGGTGTTTTTCTTATAGTATGTTTCCACGGCACCTGCTTCGCTCTCTATTCTTGCTTCACACTCCAATCATGAGCTAATCTACTTCCTTCGCCATACAAAATTATGAGAGCGAAGCTGGTAGATTCATATTGAATCTACTTACGAAGCATGAAAAATTTATGTCTTCTCTAATTTTTATCGCAAGTTTATCTGAACTAGCTGTATAAAATGTAAACAAAAAGAGAAAAACAATGTTTAAAGTGGTGTGTGGATATGTGTAATATAAAACACAATTAATTTCATTAAAATTTTAAATGTAATAAATTACAAACAAACAAAATAAAAAGAAAAATAAAATTTTTGAACAAATTATTTGAGAGTTATTTCAGTTTTTGTGCAGATGTCCAATCGAAGCATGTAGCATGTGTCGTGTAAACAGCGTGCTTCGCAATCATGATTCGAAGAGCGAAGTAAGTGCTTCATTTTGCCGTGTGAACATGCTACTAGTTGAACGGTTTTTGCATATTGTGTAATCGCTATATAATAAGGCATCTATTGTACTCAAACTAGATTGGCATCCAACTTGGTTCGCTGATAAGAGATTTTGTTTTTTAATAAACCACATAAGGCGTCCACATATCATCTGTTCCAGCAATTTTATTAAGCAAGATAGCAGTGATATTGTGAAGTAGGAGTCAATGTTATCTATAAGTTTCCCAATTTTTAATGTTGGGATTACCCATGCCATTTTAAAGTATTGTGGGATAACTCCACTATCGAATGTTTTGCTAAGTAATTTAAGCATTTGAACTTTTAGAATATGAGAATATGGATATGAGATGTTATTCAAGCCTGGAGATTTGACATAAGCAAACTTCAATGAATGTTGTAATTCCTGTAGGTTAAAGAGATCTTTAATTTCCTTAGATTTACTAATATTTGAATTAATAGTAAGGGAGAAAAGGGTGTGTTTTTTTGATTGCTGGAAGTTTTGTGTAAAGGTGGAGTCTTTGCAGTTGTCTGACCAATGTTTGGCGAAGGACTGGGCTATATCCAGTGAAAATGTAATGCAACTGTCATTATTAGAGATTGAGGTTATTGTTCTCTAGATATAGTTACCAGTAAACTTACTTATATTTTGAAATAGAACTGCGGATGGAGTTGAAGGTATATTGTTTTCGGTTAACTCGTTAAAGGATTTAATTTTGGCCTTTTTTTTAGCCCTATTAAAAATTGAATTTTTTCTTTTATATACTATAAGATTTTCTATAGACATGTTACGTCCGAATTTTCTCAAAAAGTCCTGCTTTTATATCGTAAATGTTGTAGTTCGTTCGACCACAATAGAACAGTTTTGGTCTTTTTTCTTTTTGTGGCTTGCGGGATAGTTTCGTTGGCAGAGGATATTATTATCTTTCGTATTAAAGCTGCCTCTCGGTTTATATTATTGGAATAGGGAATTATTTCGTTTAGGTTTGTAATTTTATCTTGAAATGCAGTCCAATTCGCTTTATTTGTGTTAAATTTTATTTAATGAAAATGAGTCGGTCGGTTGTTGATTAAAAGTTCGGTCATTATTGGGTGATCACTATTGTATAGATTTTCAATAACGGACCATCTTCACATCTGGGAGATATGCGTTGAGACTATAGAGAGATCTATATGCGTGAGCGTATTATGTGTGCTGAAGTGGGTTGGTGTACCATCATTAAGAATCGATAGATTGGTATTTTTTACAAAGTTTTTTAAGATTTTGCCTTTGCAACTGCACGTATAATAAAAAATGGTGATATAGCGTTTGAATTAATGTTATATAGATCTGCGGTGGTATTTAAATAGAAAATATTGAAAGTTTTAGAGAAAATTTATCTTCTAGTCCAATTACACTGTACAACACACAAAAAAATTACAAGGTCCGGGCTATAAATTCTGATAGAGGAGACAAAAAAAGAGATACGTGTATCGGCTCTGGCACATTCTTATTGTTAAACGGCATAAAAAACCATGTGACCCTTACATTTTAGGTATAAAATGTGTTCAGCAAATTTATGTTAAATGTTACGGAGAACATTTTTGTAGAAATGTTAACCCTCTAACTCCTCAAGATATGTGAATTTTTTGTCCTTCTTTTAAAAAAGAGCAAAAAGCACCATTAAAACAGGGTTTTAGAGGGTTAAAATGTTCCACAAAAATGTTACCCGTTAAATTTTACTATAAGTCCCTGAATACACCAAAATGGAAAATTCAACCATAAAGTCAGAAATAAGGCGCAACAAAAGAGAGCTTAGGGTTAATTTCGCATTTATTAAGATTTTTATTTTAAAGCAGATTTAGATAGTATTAATTACATTTTTTTTAATTCTAGGCAATTCCACTTCATTATCATACAATGTCCATCATATTTCAGCGATAAGCGAATGAATGCTTTTATAAACCAGATTTTATTACGTGGGCAAAGGGATAATAATTGTGGTTTTAAAAAATCTGTTTTAGAAAAAACCAATTCGAGAATGTCCATAGACCAAAGAAAACAGGTAAATTTAAAAAAATTTTAATTGAACATTAAAAGAAAAATGTTTCATTTAGAATAACAAATTTGAAAAAGCAATTAAATTTTATGATAAATCTGGTCAATTTGGATGTACAAGATAATGTAATTAGTAATTGTGGTTGTTAAAATTCCAAAAATTTGGGAATGTGCCTAAATAAAAACAGGTACTAGAATATTTATCAGTGGTATTTAAATAGGTAAATAATTTCATTTGAAACTGAAAATGTTTTCAAATGTGATGTGAAAAGGGTAATAATTGCGGTTGTAAAAAATCTGTTAAAATTGCATTTGGGAATGTTAAAAAAGGTTTAATAATACTTATGTATGTATGAATTTCCGCAATAAAAAATATCGATGTTTTCCATATTATAAATAGAACTAGGTAGTTATTGAACACTAAAAATTAAAATGTTTTGGTTAAAAACTCCTCTTCTACGCAAATTAAGTCCTTTTTTGTGTGTTTTCTTGCCCGTTTAAATATTCAAGTGATTTTGTTAACAGCATCAGTTGCATTCAAGTTTCAAAAGATTGACCATCTCATAGTAATACTAAATTAATTAAGAAAGAAACTCAGTTTACGTGCAAGATTTGTTTTGGCAAAAATGTCCAATTGTTTGAAAAAATTAGATTTGTTTTGCTATATCTACGGTAAACATACTATACCGGAATATAAAGTTACGTTTTACAATAGTAAAGTTGAAGACATCTATAACAGGTATTTTGAGCTAGAAGTTTTTCCGGATGAACTGTAAGCGCCGAAGCATTGCTGTCGCATTTGTTATAATGGCTTAATTTTGTGGTCCAAAGGTAATTATTTTTCTTTTGTTCTAAAACTATAGTTTTATTTTTGAACTCTCGCTGAAGGTCACCGAAATTCAATGCAGTTTGGTATTCCTATGCGGTGGTTAGATCCAGGTGAACATAATGACGCTACGTGCTACGTATGCCAAAATATTTCCATATTAAAGTTGAATTGATATAGGCGAAAGAGTTTTGTATACAAAACTGTACCATCAGCCATGCTGCCAGTTCCACATTCTGACGAATTCCCAGTACCTGTGCTAAAACTTCGAAAGCCTAGTCATTATGTTGATGGAACCATCGCTGAAACAGGAACCTTTTATTGCGCAGATAGTGATTACACAGGAATTGAAGTTATCCCAAGACCAATATTAATGTCTCAAGATCATTTAAATGCATTGGCTCGGAGACTGAATCTGTCTAAAAACATATCAGAAATATTAGTTGCAGACTTAAAAGTTCTTCATCTACTTGAACCTGGTGTCAATGTTACCAGCTTACGTAAGCATCAAGACAGCTTTCTGCCATTCTTTTCAGTAAACGATGATAACACATTTGCTTATTGCAATGATATTAAAGGAATAATGAATGCAATGAATTTTGAGTATAACCACGAGAACTGGCGTATATTTATTGATTCATCTAAGAAGAGTCTAAAAGCTGTACTTCTGTATTACGATAATACCAAAAATCCAATTCCAATTGCCTACGGAATGAACATTAAAGAAAGCTATGATTCTATAAAACTAATACTGGACTCCGTAAAATATGAAGACCATAAGTGGCGGATCTGTCGTGACTTAAAAGTCGCCAGTTTCCTTTCAGGTATGCAGGCCGGATACGTTAAGTACGGATGCTTTTTATGCACTTGGGATAGCAGATGGAAGGGTGACCAATATTCCAAAAAACAATGGAAGTTGAGAGCTAAGGGAACATTAGGAGAGCACAATATCGTACGTCAAGCATTGGTACCAACTGAAAAAATTCTCCTACCCTCATTGCATATCAAACTTGGTGTGGTAAAAAACTTTGTTAAATGTCTGGATATAAATGGATCAGCATTTAATTTTCTGAAAACAATGTTTCCAAAATTAAGTGAAGCAAATAATAAAGAAGGTATGTATATGTTCTTCAAGTCGTTGTTGTTGTTAAAAGTCTTAAAATTGGTTTCATACCAACAGGTGTTTTTGTTGGCCCAGATATAAGAAAGCTAATGCTAAACGCTTACTTCGACGAAACGCTCTCACCAATTGAGCTTGATGCGTATAAAAGCACTAAGAAAGTGATATACAATGTCCTAGGCAAAAATCGTTCTCCTACTGCTCGAATATACGTAGACACCATGCTTAAAGCTTTTGAAAAACTAGGCGTTCATATGTCAACAAAAATTCATTTTTTAAATTCACATATGGATTACTTTGAGAACCAGTTGTCAACAGAATCTGATGAGCATGGTGAAAAATTTTATCAGATATTCGCACCCATTGAAGAACGCTATAAAGGTAAAAGCATTCATTCGCTTGTCGCTGAAATATGGTGGACATTGTATGATAAAAAATGTAATTAACACTATCCAAATTTGCTTTAAAATAAAATTCTTAATAAATGCGAAATTAACCCTAAGCTCTCTTTTGTTGCGTCTTATTTCTGACTTTATGGTTGAATTTTCCATTTTGGTGTATTCAGGGACTTATAGTAAAATTTAACGGGTAACATTTTTGTGGAACATGTTAACCCTCTAAAACCCTGTTTTAATGGTGTTTTTGCTCTTTTTTAAAAGAAGGACAAAAAGGACCCATATCTTGAGGAGTTAGAGGGTTAACAATTTTACAAAAATGTTCTCCGTAACATTTTACATAAATTTGCTGAACACATTTTATACCTAAAATGTAAGGGTCACATGGTTTCTTATGCCGTTTATTAATAAGAATGTGCCAGAGCTGGGAAACTTTAACCCCCTCTCAAATTAAATTCAGATGTAAACTTTCAAAACGCCGATACACGTATCTCTTTTTTTGTCTCTTCTATCAGAATTTATAGCCCGGACCTTGTAATTTGTGAAAAAATTTGATTTTGTTGTACAGTGTTATATGTAATGACAGGCAAATATTTATTAATGTGATAAGTATAGCCACACCCTGCCTAGATGATGTGTTGTGATTAAAGAAGTAAGCTACATATTGTCTTGGAACAATTAGATTATTACTTGTATTTCGGCAATGGGTTTCTTTGAGGCATATTATCTCGGGGTACTTTTCTTTTATTAGGAGTTGTAGATCTGTAAAATTGTTAAGGTAACCTCAAAGTTTATACTGTAAAATGCTCAGAATCATAAACAAATGTGAATATTTTTTGGCAATTATTTAATTTGTTGTTGATGATTGATTAAACTGGAGAGATATGCGACTGGGTTTTATAAAGTACTTATTTTGGTAAGTATTTATTTGCAGGTTTCGTTGGCTCGCTAGAGCGGTGGTTAATATCTTCTTTTTATATGTAAGTTGGATTTCTTCTTTTCATGTTAATAGGTAAGTATACATATGCACATATGTATTTTTATTTCTTCTTAAGTAAATAACGATAAATTTGGTTTCTTTTTTTCAGGATATATGTACGTATATTGCGTAATTTTTCAGGGCTTCCAATTTTAGGTTAAACGAATTCTGAGTTTAATTTAAGTTTTACACTTTTAGGGTTATAATTCTGGTTCTTCCAAACTTAGATTTTAAAGGAAAATTTAATGATGTGAACAGCACAAGCTTTAAACTTCAATTGATATTGTTTCTTAAATTAGATATCACGAAAACTTAATTAGTTACTAATTAGTAAGCGAATTCAATTCAATGTTACAACTTATAAAAAAAGGTTAAGCGATATTTTCATTAAACTAAAATGAAATATAACACTCATAAAATAAATGTCCGTTATTTTTAAAATGAAATATTGTTTTTATACAAATGAAGTTTGTACATGGCGCCAGCCTTGCACCTAGGCAACAGAAAATGACCGGTCGAAGGCGCAAAGAACATTAGCCAACGATCTGATGACTTCTACAATTGGTTTTGTATTTGAAGTGCTGGACGCGGTAGCTTCCTCCTTTTTCTGTTGTTATGGTAATGGCTTTTGACGTTGATGTTGACGTTTGTTGTTAATGGTTTTGGCGACTCTGTGTCGTTGTGGTTTCGGGTGCAGTAACGTATGGTGGAATCTGTCACATTTTTTGCACGTGTCCATTGATGTACATGCTCGCAGATCATGGCTTCGAGCGAGAAAATTTATACAGAGCGATGTCTGTCAATCAGTTCTTCCCGGTTTTTGATACTTATCTTCAAGAACTTCCCGCAGAATCGCATTACTAGAGAAAAGTAAACAAAAGCTATTAGTGAATGAAAGTTATAAACGAATGAGCTAAGATTAATATGAGTGGTGGTATTTTATTGTTAAAGGAAAAAATCTTAAAAAATATAGAGATTGGTATAGAATGATGTTAGACATAATGCAAAATCAGTGAGAATTTTTATCGTTCAAAAATTGTAAAAAGCAAAGCTTCACGAATGGTCGAGTGATAACTCCTGTGGCTATGCGCACATCTGCGATACGTCCATTATTGTCTGGACCTGTTTGTGTCCCTTCCTAACTGCCACTCATGAGAAGGTTGTAAATCATCCACTAGAACGACAAGATCTCCTACCTGCAAGTTTGGGGCTGAGGTCTTCCACTTATATCGTTTGTGGAGAGATTTAAGGTAATCCTCTTTCCATCGTACTGAGAATTGATGATGGAGAATTTTTAACTTCTCCCATCGGCTTATTAGAGACATAGTGGCATAGTTTTGCTCCGGGAAAGCCAATAATGGAGCTCCTCTTAGGAAGTGACCGGGACTTTAGGCTGTTAAATCTGATGGGTCTTCTGATAATGCTAAAATGGGGCGAGAGTTCAGAACACCCTCAATTCTGGTCAGGATAGTGGAAAATTCTTCGAACGTAAAGCTTTGAGCGCCAGTTATTCGCTTTAAATTAAACTTAAAGCTTTTCACTGCGGCTTCCCATAGGCCACCCATGTGAGGTACTTGTGGCGGGATAAACTGACATTCAAACCCATTGGTAAGATATTTTTGATATGCATTCTGAGCCGCGGTTCTTAAAAATGTGCCAAATTCTTGCTTGAGTATTCTTCCGTTATCAGATATTACCCTTTGGGGTAGGCCCCGCCCCCCAACAAATCGCGCGAACGCCGCTTGAAATGCAGATGAGGAAAGGTCCGAGCAAAGCTCTAGATGCACTGCTTTTGTGCTGAAACAAACGAAAATGCTAACGTACGCTTTAACTAAAGTGTATTTGTGTAATGGCGTAACTTTGAGCTGAAAGGGCCCTGCGAAATCAATGCCAGTTATTTGGAACGGAGATGATAAATTGCATCTTTCCGGTGGAAGTGATGCCATTATCTTTGAACATGCTTGTTTCCTGCGTATTATACATATTTTACAATTGCGAATGATTGCTTTTATTCGAGGTTTGAGTCTAAAAACGAAAAATTCAGTTTGTGTCATTTTGCACATTAAACTTCATTCCGCATAAAGAAGAAGTTTATGAAGATGAGAGAGATAAAGCTTACATAATCGTGAGTTACCTGGTACTATTATAGGATAACGTTCATTGTAAGGGAGGGCAGACTGACTTAAGCGACCATTTACCTGTATAATTAAGTTTGTATCAATAAATGGGTTTAACATTTTCAGTGAGCTTTTATCAGTTAATGGTCGGAAGTTAGACAAACACTTATATTCTTCAAAATAAAAGGTTTTTTGTGAAAGCATGATGAGTCGACATCTAACCGACTTAATTTTGCTCTGAGCTTAATTGCTTGACGTATTAAGAGGGACATCTGACCTGACGTTTTTTATACATTTGTTGAAGAATCTAAAAATGTAGCATAAAACTCTAAGAGCTCTTTTATATGACGGTAAATTACTTAATAGGTCGTCTTTTCCAACTTCAGCGTGCATAGATTGTGTTTCTTTAGGGTCTGCGGCGGGTTTTGATGGATACCGTTTAGGCCACTCTGTTGATGGTTTTGTTAAACATTGTGGCCCGTGCCACCATAAGGAATTTTGAATAAGATCTTTGACTTGGCAACCACGGGTTCCAAGATCTGCAGGGTTGTCATTAGTAGGAATATGATGCCATGTTGCGTCGGGTACCAATTTGTGAATTTAAGAAGTCCGATTCGCTACACAGGTTTCCCATGTTGATGGTGGCTTTAAGAGCCAACCTATTACTATAGAGGATTCTGTCCAGAGATTTACTTCGCTAACGTTGAGTTTTAGTGATGAAATCACATACTTAACAAGATTTGCTAGTAATACCGTACCATACAGTTCTATACGGGGAAGAGGGACTGTCTGAGTAGGGGCTACTTTACTTTTAGCTATTAATAAGCTTGAAGAGATATTACCATCTTTATTCTGACATCTAATATAAAATGTTGCACAGTATGCTGCCTTGGAGTCGTCGGAAAACCCATGTAATTGAAGTAATTCTGTTGGACAATAGCGTATCCAACGGGATATTGTAATCTGTTCTATTTGTGACAGATCTTTTACGAGTTCATTCCATTTTTGTAGAGAGTCTAAAGAAACTTCTTCATCCCAGCCTATTCCTTCCAGCTATAATTGCTGCATCAGTATTTTTGCTCTAATTACAATGGGTGCAATCCACCCAGCGGGATCAAAAAATTTTGCGACAGAGAAAGAATTTGTCGCTTTGCTATATTAATGGATTGATTAATTGGAACAAAAGTGTAAGAAAATAAGTCTGTTAGTGCGTTCCATTTGATACTAAGAGCTTTAGTGGCACTTGTGTCGTGGAATCAAAGAAAATCTTCATCGAATAAGTCCTCTTTATTAATGTGGGATTATTTGCAGTGATCTTTTTAAGTGGGAACCCAGCTGATTCTAATGTACTGATGTGCTGAGTTTGAGTGAGAGCGGTTTCTTCTAATTAGTAACCACCAGACAGAATGTCATCAACATACGTTTCACTGCAAAGAACTGATGCTGCCTTAGGGTACACCGATTCTTAATCTGATGCAAGCTGAAGAAGAGTTTTAATCGCGAGGTACGGGGAACAATTTACACCAAATGTTACTGTTTTCAGTTGGTAATCTTTAACTGGGCTATTAACTTGGGTCTGAAATAAAATATTTTGAAAGAGTCTATCTGCTGGATGAACTTGAATTTGACGATACATTTGCTGTATATCACCACTGAAAACATATTTATACTTCCTCCAATTGAGAATTACAGATATTAACTAACTCTGCAAGGTTGGGCCAGTATACAAAATGTCATTTAGCGAATATTTTGATTTAGTTTTTCTGGAGGCATTGAAAACGACTCTTACTTTTGTTGTCTTGTGGTCTGGGCAGTAAATAGAAGGATTCAAATTTACCTTGGGTAAAAATTTCACATGATGGGGTCTCTTCCATGTGGTCAAGTGTAATATATTCATTAAGAACTGTTCTGTATTGTTCTTGAAGTTTTGGATCTTTGCATAGGGTTTTTTCTATATTGGAGTATTGAGCTAAGGCTATGTACCGAGATGAGCCTAAATAGACTTTGTCGGGATATTCGTTCTTGAAAGGCAGTCGAACAATATATCTACCATCTTTTTTTCGTGTGGTTGTTTGCATATAAAAATTTTCACAGATCTCATCCTCAGTTGATTTTGGCCGAGTTACAGAAATTTCGTCCTGTTCCCAAAATTTTCTTAAGATGTTATTGAGATAACAGTGTCAAATGGAATCACTGACGTTGCGAATGCCTGAATTGTCTGAGGTTTTATGGCACCACTAAGCACCCATCCAAAGATGGTGTTATGAGCAGAAGTTTTACCACAAATATTCTTTTTAATTCCCTCAAGCGCTCATAATCATTGCCTAGAACAAGATCTATCTGAAACGATTTGTTAAAGGTCGGGTCTGACAGATCTAAATTAGCAAGCTCAAGAGAGTAAGGAACTTTGAAAGATTAGGAGAGAAAGTATTTTGTCACTTTAGGCAATATTATTACTTTAATAGGAACTCGGAGAGTGTGTATTCTTGCATATAACACCACCTCACATTCTTTGGTAGCCGAATGTTGTTGACCACCAATACCAATAATTTGGAAATGAGACTTTTGAAACGGTATTCGAAGGCGTTGTCTAACTTTTTCAGTTAAAAAGTACGTTGTGATCCCGGGTCAATTAATGCTCTTACTGTATAGAGCTCCCCTCTGTGCTCTATTTGTACGAGTGCTGTACGTAATAAAATATTTTCATTCTTTGGTAGCCGAATGTTGTTGACCACCAATACCAATAATTTGGAAATGAGACTTTTGAAACGGTATTCGAAGGCGTTGTCTAACTTTTTCAGTTAAAAAGTACGTTGTGATCCCGGGTCAATTAATGCTCTTACTGTATAGAGCTCCCCTCTGTGCTCTAGTTGTACGAGTGCTGTACGTAATAAAATATTTTCATTGCTTATAGAGCAATTGGCATGAAATATCCGTAATGAGTTAGAAAGTTCATCCTTTTTAACATGTTGAGATTCTTCTGTGAGTGACATCTGATTACCTTCAGTGGTAACATCTGAACTATCTCTGTGCCGAGTGTTTTCGAAGTTTTGAATTTTCTGTTTCATATGGAACAGGGTGTGATGGAGCTTCTTACAATAGAGACAAGTATGTTTACTACCACAGTTCACTTTAAGGTGGGATAAGAATAAACAGTTGTTATAAAACTTGTTTTTAAAAATGAAATCGACTCTCTGATGTACCATGAAAGCACGGAATTTAGGACATATTCTAAGAGAGTGTTTTCATTGCATAACTTGCAAGAAGGTGAGTACAAATTCTCTTGAGATATGTACGTTTGTATTTTTAGTTTAGCTGGGTTTGTGATAGTGAAACAATCCTTTGAAGTTTTTATTCAATTAAACCGTTCCACTGCTTCATACCTATCAATTAGAAATTGCGACATCTGAGTCCATTTTGAAAACTCACGGGGATTTTTAAGAGACCGTTCCCAAAAGGCTAGAATTAAATCTGGGAGTTTAGTTGAAATCCACCGAATGAGAATCGGATCCCAGCTCTCTACTTTGACACCAAGAGTTCTTAGGGTAGCCAACGAATCATTTACAGACGACTGAATTCTTCTCATTGATTCGCTATCTTGACTTTTTGCTGATGGGATATCAAAAAGAATTCGTATTTGATTGTCGACTAAAGGTTCGGTCACATTTGACAAATCTTTGCCTAAAATTTGTTAGCTCTTGTTTGCCCTAAATTTTTTTGAAAACAATAAAACATTTGTTTTATGGTCACACCACGCACATTTATTTGCCTATTTTTGTTTGTTCAAACAGTTATAAAATAATGACAAATAAAATATGGGCAAACATGTTTGACGTGCGGCCACACTTAAAGAAATATTTGCCTTAAAAATATATTTGATCAAACTGTAAAAAAAACATAAATTTATTTGCCCTTAAACTATTGCAGATGGGATGTCTTCACTGGCATTAAATTTCTTCAGCATTATTACGAAATAATTGCAAATAAAATATTTAAAATATTATTGAATTGTTAAAATACTAATAACAAATGGTAAAAAATGATTGCTCCTATTAAGTTTTAATTTGCAGTACAATATAAGTTGAAAGCAAACAAACAATAACTATTTGAGATTGGAACAAAAATAAACAAATTAAGGAATGACTGTGCTATTTAGGCAGACTCTATGCGCTTCCTTTTAAAAGTCCCAAATCAAGTTTTGATTCCTTTTCTATACGTTGTACGAGAAGTTAAATTCCAGATTTTTATATAAAAAGAAAATATCCACCACTGATAGCAATAAATTATAAAAGTTGGTCAAGTAACGGAGGCTGGTATTATATTTATATACATACATTTATAATGTATACAGCTTAATAATCAAAATAATTACTGTACATAATGGCAATATGAGAAGAAAATTTTTAATTAATAACTCCCATGTATGAAAGTCACAAGTAAACAAAGCCATGCAAAAATATGAAATTTTTGATTTTCCATCCTATAAAGAAGCACTAATGTTTGTTCTCAGGAAGACAACAATAAAAGGTAAAAACTAGATGGGAATTACATTCCATTTCTTAATAAAAAATTGTAATACGCATTCATTATGTTTTTTAGTTAAAATTTCTACAAAGTTTAATTAATTTTAATATAATTTCCAAACTACAGCTGTTTATTTGTTTATTTTATATAAGTGTAGACAAATAATATATTTTAAATCGTTTAAATTAAAAAGCCAATTTGGCGACGAATTAAACTGTAACTGCCGTACTTATACCCAGTAAAAAAAGTAAGGACAAAATGTATTGAAAAGACCGCATTTATGTGCGGCATGTCATTAAAGGCATGTCGTTGGTTTTTAATAAAATTGTGCTACTTTTTATCCACTTTCTAAATACTGAAAAAGACTATAGTTCTATTCAAAAATGTTGTCGTTGTGAAAGGAAAAACGGAAATCTAAGAAGCGATCAACATGTTATATCAAAAAATATTAAAAAAATAGCATACAATATCTACAAAATGTGTATTAGCTTTTTTGGATGTAAATAAGATGTCCTTCTCTAAAAATGACATACATTATTTTTTACTGGGTAATATATTAAAAAGTTTGAAGCTGTTTTTAGGATAAATCTGCATTAAAAATTAATTATTAAAGTGGTTTTATTTAATCTCATTTATAACAATTTTGAAACAACTTACATACATTTCACTATGATCGGAGTATTGTGTGCAGAAATATAACAATATATTTTATAACTACAAATCTTGATATTTCCCGAACTAAAAGCTTCTCGCAGGATTACTTGTCATCGGTAGAATTAAGGAAAATTTTGTTTTAGTCTAGTATAGCATAGCATTTCAAAATAAAAACAAAACAAAAAATTTTTTTGATGCAAGAAAAATGTTGAGTGCAAAAACTTAGCGGTAACTCTTATTTTTCGAGTTACATATCACCAAGTGTAATGTATATTTCGAAAAACTTTTGTTTTGAAAAACCTTTTTTTTAATGTTAATATAATTTGCAGGGACTCTAATTAAAACCAATACTCATCTAAAAATTTATTAAAGAAATTTTTTTAAAAAACAAACATAACAAAAAATTGAACAATCGTTGTATATCACTCATATCGAGTGTACAACTAAAATGTATTTTAAGCTAGTTCATTTGTTGTTTGGAAGTTTATTCATAACACTATTTTAAATTCTGACTAAACAAAATTCAAACATCCCTGTATTTCTTTCTATCAACTCTGATTTTTATTAAATAACCCTGGTTTTGTTTTTCACCACATTTCAACTGTCACTTGAATTTTAATAATATTAAAAATTTTACAAAATTTTTAAAAAATAAAATGGAAAAAAAGGAAAGGAAATCCTTTAAAAGGTCTTTTAATTGGGAGCAGGATGAAAGAGTAAGAATTAAATTTACATTTTGTTTAAATTTACATATGTCAAAACGTAGTTCATATTTATAGGATTTTTTATCATGGAGCAACTAAAGTTGTTGAAAACAGTAAAATAGATTCAAACACTAACAAAAAGAAAAAAGATGCATGGAATACTATTTCTACCCTCTTCAATACGTCTTCAAAAACTGAAAGAACTCTGGATCAAATACAGTCACAATGGCGAAGAATAAAACTTATAGCGAAATCAAAAAATTCTGCTTTTTTAAGACAAAGATAACAAACAGGTGGAGGGCCATCACCAGAGCCTCTAAGCAGTTTTGAAGAAGAGTTAATATCACGTATTCCACATCAATTTGAGCATGACACCAATGAATTTGATAGCAATTGTAACTCTCAAGATATTTTAAAGCAAAAGGATGCTTCTCAGACAAATGTAAGTTAAAAGTCTGTGGAAAGTGATATCGAAAAAAACTTTTTGGAATTGTCAAGTGATGAAGATGTGGTCCACGTTGGAGAGGAAAAGAAACCAGATTTAAAAAGATAAATAAAAGAAAAAGGCGACGAAACTGGGAAAAGAATAAAGTTGCTAAAAATAAGTGTCCAGCAAAAAGAAATGGAAATACCGCAACTATAAAAGATGATGCATGAGGAGAGACAAATTAATGAATTAAAAAAGATGCTGGAACTTTAGATCACACAGTTAAAGGGAGAACATGCAGCAAAAATGGAGAAAATAAAACTGGAAATAGAACGCTTCAAAAAGGGATTCTTTCATTAATTTTTTTAAATTATGTACTTTATTCCAACTTTTATAAAATAAATGCATTAGAACAGAATTTCTTAACGCTTATCGTCCATCTAGCCAGACGGACAGCCATCTGCCTATCTACAGTTTGTCAACTAATTCTTTGCCTACCAAAAAAAATTCGTAAATTTTAAAATAAAAATGGATTTCTGATTTAATTATACAAAGTTTTAATTTTATTTCAAGTAGTTTATATATATACATGTCATATTAGTTAAATACATAAAAAAAAATTAATTACATTAACAAAAAACATGTTTTATATTAGAAAAAGGAAAACAATTCAATTTAAGTACTGTCAAATAAATGTTTGCGCAATATGTAAAAAGTTTATTTAAAGTTAAATTTTATAATTTTTGCTATCTAATATTTTGTGTGACCTCCTTGGTAATCAAGTACTGCTTGCAAACGTCTTCTCATTGAACTAATAAGTTTTGAAATATCATATGTTAACGGTATTTTGTCCCATTCTTCTCTGATAAACCTTATAAATTGGTTTTTGTTTGTTGGCGATCTTTTTCCAACCATTTTTTTTAAATGTACCCACAAATTTTCTATGGGGTTAATATCAGGGCTTTGGGCAGGGGTATCGATAACTTTAGTGCAATTGTAAAGCTACCAAGTCCTACATAAATAAGATTTGTGTTTTGGATCATTATCATTATCAAGATAATGTATTTGCACTTATTTGGATTCGACGGGTCAATAAAGCCGAATTTGCGAACACTGGCGACCAGTTCGTTTTTCAAAATATCAAGATAAACTTCTTTTGTCCCTTGCTTGATATACAACCCCATACCATGACTGAAAGTTTTCCAAACTTTACTGTAGAAATTAAGTTTTTGTTTTCTAATGCTGTAAGTGGCTTTCGCCAAGCTTTTTGGGGTCCATCATGATAGTACAACATCATTTTCGTCTCGTCAGAGAAAACAACGTCATCCCAATACTCTGGAGGCAGTGATACGTGCTCTATAGCAAACTTTAAGCGTTTTTCAATATTTTGTATTGAAAGCAATGGTTTTTTCCTAGCTACTCTTGAAGAATATTTGTGTTTTATCAACACTTTTCGAATGGTTTCATGAGATAAACTTAGCCCACAATCATTCTTTACCTGAAGAGCTAAGCCTCTAGTGCTGGAGCTCGGCTTTTCATAGACAGCTTTAATAATTTTACTTTCAACTCGTCTGGATACTTTTTTTGGTCTTCCTGTTGATGCTTTTTATTCTAGTCTGCCTTCGTTTTGCGCACGAGATATAATGTTATTTACAGTTCTAACCTTAAGCGAAAACATATCAGCGATTTCCCTAGCGGATTTCCCTTTATAATGATTAAAATACACTAATTGTATAATGTCTTTTGAAGTTCGTTTTCCTGGCATTTTTAAATAATATATTAATATATACCAACGCACGCAATAAAATTTTTTTACTACTAAATTCTTAACTACTACATTTGCATTGGATAACACTCAAAAAAACATTTAAAAATAAAAAGGTAACGGTAAACAAGTACATTTGCACTCTTCGCGCAAACATTTACTTGACACATTTTATATTAAGCAAAAATCTTTTTTTATTGTTGTTGTTGTAATGTTTGTATCTATTTAAGACTTGTTGGCGTGTTGTTGTTATAAACAGTTATATATATGGTATAAGTAAAAGAAAACAAACAGATTTAATTGATTTGTTGTTAAATTTCTTAAATTACAATAAAGTTTAAAATAATTTTTTACTAGGCAAAGAATTAGTTGACAAACTGTATGTTGAACTGGGGTATAAAAATAAATAATAGTAAAGAAGTAATAAACAAACTAAATTTATTTTTTTAAATTTAACGTTGAATATATACAAAGCGTGAAATAGAATGATCTGTAGCCTCGTTGATTAGCTGGTATTTGTTGTTGTATTTCCTCAAGGTAATCAACTGAAATTTTATGTAATATTATTAACAAAAGATCGAAGTCATTAAAATTATCTTACTAAAGTCGTCTTCTTTGAATGTTATTGCCAAATTGTGTAATACAGCCAATGCTACAGTCAGTATTTTGGCATTTTTCCTTGATAGACGCATTTTTTCTAGTAGGATTTGAAAACGGCTCTTCCACAATCCAAAGACTCTTTCAACACAGTTTCTTGTTTTTATATGGGCTTTATTATATGACACTTCCTTTTGATCTCTAGGATTATTTACTGGAGTAAATAGATAATTGGTACATTTATACCTACCATCACCAAGAAGCCTACCAAAGAAGCACCCATTTTCAAATTTTTCCTTGATTTTACTTTAATTGAAAATTCTTGGGTCATGGATGCTACCTTTCCAACAAGCTACAATATCATTTATTTTTAGAGAAGCATCGCAAACAGCCTTTAAAAAAAAAAATCAGTTTATAACTTTTTAGAAAGTTTTTAAATTTACTTGCACATTAAAAGAAAAGTAACCTTTTCGGTTTACATATAGTTGTGCGTCGTCTCCTTTGACTCCTTGAATGCGCAAGTGTGTACAATCTATTGCTCCTAATACCTTTTTTAATCCGGCAATTTTCTCAAAATTTGCCATGGTTTTAAGTAGCTCTTCTGCACTCATTGGCATTTTTACAAATTTTTTTGCTAATCTCGCATAAGCTCTAGCCACTCTTTTACATATTCTACTCATAGACGGTTGGCTAAAACCGTGGGTGTCAGCACAATCATCTTGAATTTTATTTCTACCCCAACATCTAAGAGCAGAAAGAACTTGGATAGTGGCCGAAATTCTTCCACCATTTCTTTTGCCTTTTGTTTGTTCATTGTATAAACATTATTTATTAACATTGTTATGAATAAAAATTTCTTGTTCAGAAGTTAAACACTGTTTAAATTATTGTTATGAATACCGCAGAAAGTATTTTTTTTTTATAAATATGGCAGTAAATATGCGAAATTTTAATTGGAACAGTTTTTAAGAAAACTCATTTTTTAATATTTCCGATTTTGGAAGATAGAAAAAAAAACATTTGTATCTTGCCGGGGTTTTTAAAAAATGTTGCGTGGAATGAAACAATTTTTTTACTTAAAATTTTAAAACTATGGTCCATTCGAAAGCGAAAATGTCGAAATATACCGAACTATATACAAAAACTTTAATAATAAATAACTAGAAAAATATGCATTCCTTTAAGTTTTCGTTTACCTTTTCTTTTAAAAATTTCATTTCATTATTAATATTATTTGTAATTTTCCGTGGTTTTTCCCGTAATTTATTATTTAGTTTAAATACTAAGCAATATTGATAATACATCTGTTGTTTATCTCTGTATTTTCTTACAAAAATTTTGTAAGAACAAATATTTATTTGCCTAAAAATAAGTCAAATATTTGCCATCGAGCGGTCACACTACGTTCATATTAGAAGTATTTTAGTTTGCTGTAAGATAATTTTATTTGCCCAAAATCAGCTGTGGTGTTGTTTGCTTCTA